>VOQK01018493.1:7637-20598 GCA_015052645.1 Benitochromis conjunctus
TATTTTATTTTTTTTTTAAAAGAAAAAAAGTTTTTTTTTTTTTTTTTTTTTTTTTTTTTTTTAAATGTATAAAGATGTTAATATTATAATACGTTGTATACATACTAAAATACCCGATTATTGAACTGAATGTTAAGTTTTGGTTAGACAGTATCCTAAATTCATGTTTGCATTCCTCCTCCTCCTCCATTGTTGCCCAGGCTGATTGATTTGGTGGTTCATCCTTCCTGTCAAACACCTCGGCCTCTTCTCAGTCCTCCCAGACCTCCTACTGCCTGGGTATCACCCAAGAGCGTTAGCAAAGCACCTGAGCTCTGTTTGCTGCAAACACCTCAGGTTGTCAAGGTCAGTAGATGAATCTAGAATTACTTGTTGTGAAGTAATCCAGGATTACAGTATTCATATTTTATATGCTTTTTGTGATGTTTAGTAGTTTATGATAATACTGTGGAGTACCTTTAGTATTTTGTTACTCACACTTTTCATGTGTTTTTCCCCTCAGCGCGCCCGGGCCTTGGCTGCTTCTGGCCCGGTCTTCTCAGGCTTCACTCCCCAGTCCATTCTGCGCAGTAGCCTGAGGCCCACACCCGTTGCCACGCCTTCTGCTTCACCAGGTCGCTCCATCACGCCTCCTATCCGCAGCAAAGAGAACCGTATCACCTTTATTGAAGAGTCAGAATCCCCTGAAGTTGAGAAGGGCATCCGATGGACTAATGGGGTGAGGGGAAAAAAAGCACACGCCTCCACTCTGTGGTTTGTGAGGTTGCAGCCAATTAGATGGTTTTAGCAGAATATGTTAAAAGGGGAACCACCTGGCTCTTTTTTTTCTTTACAGAACACAATGTATTATATTAAACAGGAAAAAGCTAATTATGTATTTTATATAATACATAATCTAATACATAAAATGTGTATTCCAATCACCTCTGGAACTGTTTTTTCTGTAGATGGCAGCAGACAGTGAGATTAGTCGGCTGACCCGAAGCTCGGCGCTGTCCAAGGCTACACGTAAGACCTGGTCATCACAGCCTGCTGAAGAGGAAGAAGATGGTGATGAGGAAGGGGAACAACCTCATGTAAAGTTCTTGTCTCCAGAAGGTGGTATTCCCTCTCCACAGCTGAACCGCTCTGAGAGCGAGTTATCCTCCACCCATGAAGGCGCTGCAGAAAAAAAACAATCGGATGCAACACAAACGCATCTTAGTTTCAACCTTGACACCAGCCAGATATCTGTTCGGTCAACAGACACCACTCTAGAGTATTTTGATGCTCCACTTTCAATAGACAGTGAAGAAAAGGATGGACATGTCAGTACAGAGAAAGATGACGATGACGATGTAGTGACAGTGAATGTTAAATTCTTGGCTGAAAAAGAACCCGAGGCAACAACTGAGGCAATGGCCTCACCAGCAACTGAGCAAACCCTTCCCCTGACATCAGAGGATTCAGAAAAGGAAGAAGATGATGTGACGGAGGGAAATGCATCAGAGGATGTGATGGAAGTTGATCTTGACCAGGAGGCTAAAACTGAGGAAGAAATTCAGTCTAAAAAAGAAGAAGAAGAAGATGATGATGATCAGGATGTTGAGTCAAGCAGCACGCAAGACGCTGCCATTGTTGAGGAAAATGAGACATCTACTCATCATCGAGGTAATTTATTATTATTTATTTTTATAGTCTGTTTTTTCAGAACTGATGGTTGGAGCAGGTTGCACTCCGCAAAAATCATTGGCTATGCTCATGATTTTGAAAATATGTTTTGCAATACTTCTCTCAAACATTGCTTGACAAGCTATGTATTTTATTAGCTGGTAACCAGGGAACTGAGAGCGCAGACTCTGGCACTGAAGCTGAATCTCAAGATCTCCGAGTGAAAGACGAGGGCCAGGATGTCCAATCAGAGGCCGCAGAGTTCAGCGAGCATGCTGAACTTCCTGGAGTAACTGAAACAAGTGAAGAGGCAGATCTGGAACAATCAACAGGTCCACCTTTTAACTTATTAATCTATATTTTAACTGCAGGTTAAATGATTTTACCACCTGAGATTAGACTATAAGGATTCATGGTACTCAAGGTGGTAAAACTGTGAAGAAAGTCTTCTAAAAATTGTTAAAGACATACTAATTACTATGACTTCTTGGTTTTAACCAAATGTTTTCCAATTAAAAGTACTTAGGAGTCCAGATTTTTATTATATTGAATAATGTTTTGTTTTTTTGTTTTTTGTAATGGGCAACTACATGGTAATGATGGTAATGACTGTGTTTTTGTTCTTTTTAAGTTAAATAAAGTTGCTGTTTTTCCTTCCATCAGATCTGACAGAGTTTGTTCAGAGGCATCTGTTTGGTAGCGATCTGTCTCCTCCACTCACCCGCTCAGCAATCCACAATACACCACAGAGCCACCCGTCATTCAATAGGTAAACACCAAAAACAAGAACTCCTTGCTTTAACATCACATTTTGATTTTAAGAGTTGTTTTTACTCATAGCTACGAAGGAGTATTAGGGCCACATTAAGAAAAAAAATATTATCGATCATTTTGACAATAAAGTCGAAATTTCAAGATTAAAATTAAAATTGCTATATGCTCCGAGTGAAATCGTACTTCAGAATCGGTTTTAGTGACAAGGAAGGAAATGATATCTCTTTTAGCTCATTAACGCAGTGTGGTGATCTGTATAGGGACGCTAGAAAGATGGTGCAGAAATCTGCATCTGGTCCGATGGAAAAACACACAAACTTGGTAGAGTGGGTTTGTACAAAAGGAAATGGCTGGTAATGGACAGGTGCGAGGTTAGCGATGGTTACGCCCTCGTGCAATAAAGAGGATGTATATTATGTCACCAGACGGCTGATCAATTAATTTTCTACACAAAGCATTTTGTAGAGGTTGTAGCAAACGTGGCAGTTTGTCTTCAAAAAATTAACTTCTGTGTTTTTTACCAGAGGAAAGGGAAATATTTTTAGAAAGATAACTTGTTTCATTTGGTTAAGTACTGAATTGTTGTTTTGGTGCCAGGACCAAAGCCGTAGTTTATCCAGATTTTGGGAATTAAAGAGTGACTGCACTAAAGGAACAAGAATGATCACAATCCATTTACTCATGCTACAAGCATGAGTTTGTTTCACAGTGGTATGTTATGTAACTCTGTTGTCTTGTTGTGTTCAAGAAGTTAAAAATGGCTATTGTTCTCACTCTCTCTCAGTGAGCCTTTAGGTAAAGATGAAGAGGAGGCGCAGGCTGATGCTGAAGCTCCCCCGGTGTTTACCACCCAAAAGTCTGCTGCTTCTGTAACATCCTCAGAGCCGACTGGCACTGATTCCCACTGTGAGGATAACAGTACACGCATTCACATCAACAGTGGTGCTATTGATATTACAGTGCTGTGTTACAAATTTCTTCTCTGCTTCTGTTCAATATCTTATAGCTGTTGTGAGCGTCAACGACAGCGAAGACCTTTCTAGCTCTGGGTCTGAGGACGAGGAGGAGGAAGATGAGGAGGAAGTGTCAGACCAAGATGAAGAAGAAGAGGAGGAAGAGGAAGAAGATTCTGGTAGTGAGGTGGAGATCATTGAAGAGGTCCCGGGTAATGAGAAGCTGCCACCCCTCCAACCCAGTTCATCCTTTGTACACCAGGGCCACACACACTTCCTGCAATCACAAGCAGAGCAGGAGGCTGCTGTGTTCTCTCTGATTACCCCGGGTGCAGAGATGAAGGTAACAAATGTAGGCATGAAGTATTTTGTCTGTCCTGTAGTAGGTAGTATACAATCTCAGCAAGTGGAAATTAATTTTATTATTTTAAAATGTAGTCGTGTAGATATTTACACATATGTGAACATTTGCTACCTTTTATTTTAGGATTTTTAAATTTTGGCCAGACAGCACAAAATGTTTGAATATGTCTTTTTGTTTTTTAATTTTGTACTTGAAATCATTCATGAAAACTCACATTCTGTGTTTGCTTATTTATAGATGGTAGATGAGGACATGGAGGGCGACGTGGTTATGGTGAGACTTGGTGCAGATGATGGAATGATGGATCCAGATGAAGCAGTAGAGCAAGGATCATCATACATGGAGCTCAAACCTTCTACAACCCTTTTGGTACCTGTGGAGCTTGTGGAGGGACAGCACGGCCTGGTTGATGGCCCTCAGATGGATCTTCCTGAGCTTCGACCAACTGTTGTGGCAGATGAAAGTCACGGCAGTTTCTCCTTGATGTTGGATGTGGATGAGGATGGAGAAAAAGGGGCAGGCATAATGCCTATAGAGAATAATTTGCAATCGTGTGACCCTTCGACTCAGTATGAGGTTATGGATGCTAATGAAATTTTGGCCAGACCTGAGGTTATTCTTTTAAGCACAGAGGACCAGGATACCCCCCAGTCTGAAGAAGAGAAAGGAGAAGAGATTGAAACGGTAGATGGAAACTATATAGATGGCGCAGAACTTGTTCAACTCCAAGCTGACTTTCAGACTGAGTCTACTGAAGCAAATCAAGAGTCAGATGATGCTAAAACGCAGACGGCTGCAGAGCTGGTAATGTTGGCTGAAGATTGTGAATCTGCTGCTGTTTCAGTCTCTGTCCCAGCTCCAGTGGAAGAATGTCTTGCAGCTGTGGAATTTCTGGCAAAAGCAGAAGCTGCTGATGTAGCAGTGGAAGCAGAGGACAAACAAAGACCTGCTGAGGAGCGGGAAGAGCCTGAGGAGAATGGCCATAGTGCAGAAACGGAGCCTGTTACAGAAGAAGAGGAGCTGCAGGACTGCAAATCATCAATGGAGGCAGATGAGTTCAAATATGAAGAAATTAAAACAGAGAAGGAAACAAAACAGATAGTTGAGGGAAGTACAAGAACAGATGAAAATGTTGAAGATAAACCTGTAAAGCAGTCTTTGAGCTTAAACAGTGAGCTGGATGAAGAACCTACTACCTCTCAGAGGAAGAAGACTCCTTCCACTCCAACACGGAGGATGACGAGGGGGAGGATGATAACGTTTGTCTCTCCTCTGTCAGAGGAAGCTCATGAGCCAGAGGACGATAGGAAAATGGAGGACACAAATACAAGCACTCTGGTCCCTACGTCACCGAGTCGTACACCTAGGAAAGGTAAACAGGCCAAAGAAACCGAAGTCCCAGCCAGCACACCTCGAAGAAGTACCCGCAAAACACATCCAGACCTTCCGAGAGAAGAGGACGAAGAGGTTGAGGTCATGGATAACAATACTTCAGTTGCGTCAACCTCCAAGGCATCGTCTCCATCCAGACGTTCGCAGAGGGCGGCTGCAACGAGGACCAGTCAAAGGACTCAAAGTGGCAGTGAGGCGTCTACAGCCACAGATGAAGTCAAACACGAGGAGGAAGTTAACGTAATAAAACCAAGTCGACGAACAAGCTCAAAGACTCTAACCCCGTCCAAACACACAGTATCTCAGGTAAATACTCCGAGGAGGTCCAGCCGAAGGGTTACGAGTAGCACTGAAGCGGTGGCGACACCGCTTGAGATCGTGAAAGAAGAATACGAACAGGATGAGGTATTTACCTCTGCTGTGAGACGGAGCTCCAGAAGGACGAAGACGGAAACATCAGAGACTTTACCCGCTGTGCTGGAGAAAGTAGAAGACAAAGAAGAGCAACTTCCTAGCCTGGGCCAGACTACTCGACACTCAAGCCAGATTAGCTTGACTGTATATCCACAAGTAAGAATTCAGAAAGCTATCTACAATCTGTAACCTGTAAAACTGATATGCTATATTTATTTAACACCAGGACTGCAAAACAGCACAGATTATGTTTGTCAACTGATGTTTGCAGATATTAAGCTACTCATGTATGATCTTAATATTTGAAGCATATTTCATAAAATGCTTTTATTTTCACTTTTTGATTTTCACCTCTAGTTATCATGCATGCCTTTTTATATATGTTTTTTTCATATTACATGTTGCAATCCCAATCCATCCATCGTTCATTTTTTACATTTAACATTTCCAGGTGAAACTGGTTCCTGTGTCACTTTCTCAGAGTCCAAAAAAGACACAAGGCGAGGCGACTTCTGAAAACAAAACAGAGACCGGAGACTTACACGAGCTCGAACCGCCCAGAAATGCGAGTCGAACCAGCTCCCGTCGCCCCACTAGAAGCAAACTTTGGGATCACCCAGAGGAAGATCTTCTCCTTTTGGACTCACCGTTGGAGGTGGACTCTAAGACTCCTGTTGCTGATGCCCTTATCAAGAGACTTAAAGATGAGGAAGAGAAGCAGGAAGGTATGAAGTAAAATACGACAGTGTGGTGGAAGAAAAGAGCAGTCTGTGTGAAGCTGTACATACACAAGGATTACAAGGGGACTGAATTTATTCTACTACATGCTGGTTTAACTTGTATAAAGTGGATGCAGAATTCAAAGTATATTGATTTCAAAGTGTCATCTCTTAAACAGATGATGCCATGGTTAAGAAAGCGCTGAGAACGAGCAAGAGGAGTAAACGGTCATCAGTGGAGCAGGTTCACTCCCCAGGGACAGACGGGCTGGTCACACAATCTAAAGATGATGAATCCAGTCCAGGCGAGAATTCATTCATCTATTCCCCCTCACGAAGACGAACAAGATGTGAGCTGAGTATCAGTTTGTTCATATTTATGTATTTATCTGTGAGTGATTGTAACGCTTTGCGGTGTCTGTGTCAGCCCAAAGAGCAGATTCCTCTGAACAACGTAAAGCACCCGTCACTCGCAGCAGAGTCAAAGCGCAGGTATGAACCTTCACTTTATTCACACTTGATTTATTTTATTTTTTATATATCGGTGCCTTCGTAGTTATTCTATCAATTATGATCCTTTGAACCAGGATGTTGGACAAAGCACACACAAGAGTTTAATCCACTGCTGCTCTACAGAAGCTAGATAACTAAGGGTTATACCAGAAGTAATGATGAATGAAATGAAAGATGTTTTGAAGATGACATTTGTATTTAATATGCCATTTTTGTCTTTTTTCCAGGATGAAATTTCTTCAGAAGACAATGTAGAAGTCGAGAAAGACGCAGGCGCTTCTAAAACCAGAAAAACAAACAAGCGAACTGCCAAGTAAGAAACTACATCCTACACTGAAACATGGGCAAAAATACAGCGTCAGAGAGAGAGAGAGAGAGGATGTGCATGGTAATATACCTGGGCAGCTTGCCCAAGGAATGTCTGTGCAGGAAATACTGCATTATATATACACAAAATAATGTTCATAAATAGTAAATACAGGCTGAGGCTTCCTGTTACAGGTCTGTACTGTGGTGCTGTTAATGGTCGAGTTAGCGAAACAAGTAAAAATCATCAAAAAGGAAAAACATTTTTCATTTATATTCATGCGTATGTCATTTGTATCTGTGTATATTGTAGTTTTATTTATTTAACATCTATATATGGTTAGCATTAAAGGGGGTTATAGTCATATTGACAGGTTTTATTTTAACAGAAATTTACGTGCCCCCAGATCCAAAGCTGTGGCGACGCCGCTTCCCATTGTAGAAGTTGAACTGATCTCGCCTCTGCCCAGTCCAGTCGATCCGTTCCCACGAGCGCTGAAGAGGATTAAAGAGGGAGAGGAACCGACCACCAGCAGGAACCTTCGTCGTAAACGCGTCTTGGACACAGTTTTTACAAAACCTGTCACCCGGAGGAAGAAACTGTAGGAAGGTTTGCAGTAGTTTTTAACCAGGGAACCTCAGACAGCCGCCTGGACATTTCAGCCACCTCAGCTGTGAGCTGTCAAATAGAAATGTATGCCTAAACTCGAGATGGTCGCATTTCCTCAAACGCCTCACAGCGCTGCAGATTCAAGATCGACTTCCCTGTTGGGAGGAAATCAAAAAAGCAATGCGGGCAGAAAAATCTATTTTTGGGACAAAGCACGCTGGTGGTTAGCAGTGTGTGAGAGACTATATTTTTGGAGTTTACATGTACTTCTCTGACTAACTTGACTTCATACGCTTTTACGTCTGTGGCCATTTTGTGCTAGATGTTCTGCCGCAGCCCTCGGCTTGATTCTCTCGGCGCAGAAAGACTCAAGGGAACGCAATCATTGTGGATTTTTAAAGGCTCCCATTAATACAACCAGAGACTGAAATAAACTTGCCTCTGATCTAAAGAGGTTTTATTTACATTCTTTTAAATTTTGTTGTTGTTTTACTTTAAAAATTCAAGGCCTGCTGTTTTTTCTATTTAAGAAGAAAAGCAACCAAACTAGTGGAGATACGTTTCTATTGCTAAATGTGTATATAGTCTTTTCTTTTTTTGCTATGTTCCAAATAAAGTTAATAAATAATAAACAGTTATGTTGATTCTGAATTTTTAAGTGTCTCTTGAATGCATTTGGTCATCTAATCATACTGCCTATGCCCCAGACTTAAAGTAAACTTGATTTAAGAGATATTCTGTGAAAGACAGCACTGTTAGCACATTTGAACTGTTAAATGTTATGGGGGTGTTGTATATTGTCTACAAAACAAACAACGGTTTGCTTATGTAAAACTTGATTTGGGACATGTTAATAGGTTTGATTAAATTCATCGTAATCAACATCTGACACATAGGCTATTTTCTGATGAATGTATGTAGAATGTCTTATTTTTGATGACTGCTTTTTGATAAATATGGCGACGCTTGAATATTTGTGTTGCGTTTCAATTCACCAACATAAAGGTACTGTTCGTAAATACCAGAGAGGTGTTTTTACATATGTTGCACCTCAGTGACACGAGAGTAAAAATTGGATGTCAGCGTCCTTGTGACCAGGAAAAATTGGTGGTTCCTCTTTGATTCTCTTGATTGGAATGCAACACCCTCAACCACTGGGAACCACTTTTGGTTACAAGGTGACATGCACCTTGGTTTGCATGTGACTGCTGTCTAATTTATAAATGCGTGTTACCAACATGTTGCAATCAGTCAGTCCGCACCAGTCGGAGCAACTTGTCTGCAACGGATCTCTTTCAAACGGAGGATTTGACTCAACTTGTTGTATTCTGGTTTTGTTATAAGATGGTTGCTAAGTGCCTTTGTAATTTTGCAGTTAAATCACCATCCTGGAACAACTATGACGCTGTTTATGGAGGAATTTTTCATTTTCTGTTTCGGTCTACGAGGTTCTGAATGTAAGCTGTAAATTTTGGTGTGCATGGGCGTCATATTTGCCTTTTTAAATTTTATCTGACTTCTCAAATTTTCAGCCTCACACCGTGCATTTGTAATCTGATAGTAGGCTCACTTTGATTTCTGTTTGGTTGCACAAAAATCACTTTGAACACTGCAACTGACCGAAAGTGAACAGGTTCATATGTTCATTGCACGCGGTCGCGCCACGGTGTCCAACCGCGGTCTTCCTGAGTGTGACTGTAGCATTACTATGCTTTTAGGTTTTGATACTGATTTTTAGGCCAATCCCCCCCCCAACCCCAAGTTTTTAAATAAGAACATGCTTTAAATGTCTTGCCTGGCTTGCTCCACCGGCTTGTGGTAGAAGTGGGTATTACACACAGCCCTTCAGTTTCAGTCTGTATCAATGCAACATACATAGACATTTTGGATAAAGTCACAGAAGGGTTTTTTCACATTCTCCTGATAGCTTCAGCTCATTTTGGATTTAATTTATTTTGAAAGACAATTTGCAAAAAGTATCTTTGAATGCATGAATGAAATAACATGACAGGAGCTGAAAGCAAAAAAGAATAATATAAATAACACAGGCAGTATCCTAGTGATCCCTCAGAGGTTGGAAGTCAATCGGGCTTTACACAACCACAATACCCAACAAAAAAGGGATGGTTTTGGCATCGTTGACATCGGCACTTGCCACCAGCTGTTGCTGTGAAGTTTGATCTTACAGAAGGCTTAGATGTTGGTATAAAAGCATGTGTAAGTGTTTTGTGTACATGTGACTCCCTCAGGGCTTTAGTGTCTCTTTTATAATTTATAGTGTAGATGAGGTGAAAGTGAAACCAGCCTTTTCTGGTCCATCTTGCTGAGAGAGGCTAGGCGAGGGTAAAAAAAAAAAAGAAAAGACAAGCATATTTCTACCCATAACAACTCTCATGATCCTTACTTTAATGAGCAGTCAGAGATCCTAAAACGTGTAGCAGTGTTTTCAACACTACTGTTTTGTTTTTAGAACTGTATGAAGTGCTTTAGTGGTCAATAAGATTAGACAAGGGCTGAAAAAATGCCACTCTGTTTATATTTCCATTCATAAATTTCCTCCATCTTTTAGCAAACTGATCCATGTTTTTAGTTAAAACAGGTTAAAGTGTACACCAGCCTTCCTGTCACACAGCCACAACTGCTCTCACATCACCGTGTAACTCGACACAGCATTGTGTTGTTCTGAGTGAGGGAGCTGATCACTCAGCCTGCCCGTGTCCTGTGCCGATACTTGCCTGCTGCACCATGAGGACTAAAGTCTCAGACATGCACAGTAAGGATTGTGTCAAAGTGGCGGTCAGAGTCCGACCGTTCAACAAGGTCAGTGTGCTGATGTTTTCTATAATGACCACTATTTTTTTTTTCTTTTGTAAGCTGTTGTCTATTACCTATTTTACACAATCTCTCTGCTTTTTGAATACTCATATATTGTATTCTTAGTAACAGTAACAGTAAATAGTACATTTAATCCACAGGGCTAGTGATTTCAGTCTGAGCACACAAATGCAGCGTGATTTAATAAATAAAATCAAAAAGAAAAAAAAACTGCTCTGTGGATCTGGAGAATGCAACAAAGTGATCACTTCCATCTGATTTTTTTTTCTTTTTAACTATAATTTCCCTCTCCTCGCCAAGTAATCTAGAATGGTTTTATTTATATCTGTCTTTATATATCAATATTGTTAGGGTTGAAAATTTTTGATTTATTAAATTGATTAAATTTGTTTATTAAATAAAGCCTTTTAAACCTGTACTGCCTGATTCAGTGTCATCCTTTTTGTGAAACAGATGCTTGATCTCACACAAAGATCCAGCGCTCTAACTTGTAATTTCAACTGCAAAGCAAATTAAATCTTTGATAAACAACAGATATTTCTCCTGAAATTCCTTCTGAAAAATTTGAACACGACAATATCTAGCTTTTTATATCTCTGTCTGTCAATCTGTCTCTATATCTACAGTTAAGGTTTTCTACACATAAGATGTCTCTTCCTTCTCTATATGTGCACTGACCGTTGTCACCCAGTAGGACTGGTGAAAACTGTTTCATACAATTCAAATTCTGTGTGTTATTGTGTCTGCTACCTGCCATACCTCTCACCCTCACATTTTCCTTGAAATCTAAAATAAATGCTTTCATAAACCATTTGCTCTCCCAGCTCGTTTTCGTCTCTGTCTATCATTTCATCTTCTTTCATTTTCTTCCTCCACTCAGAGAGAGAGGGATGCGGGCAGTCGCTGTATCATCTCCATGATTTCAAGCTCCATCACCATCCATGACCCACGTGATTCCCAGAACCGACGGTCTTTCTGTTTCGATTATGCCTATTGGTCGCATAGCGGATTCACAAGAGACCACAGGGGTATCTATGTGCCTGAAGAGCCGGGAGGGAGATACGCTGACCAGGTCAGGTCGTAAATGAGCTGGGAGAACAGACATTTCCATTGATTAATAAAATAATTTTGTTGTGCAAGATCAAATCTTGATGGTTTGGACAGAATAAATCTGAATGGATATGTATGTTGTAAACTTTCTAAGAATGCATTTACAGCTCATGAGATATCATCCATTCCCAGGACAGTGTGTTCCAGGATTTGGGAGAAGGAATATTGGAAAATGCGCTGCAGGTAGCACTCACAGTCTTTATCTGATACTCCCTATCTCATATGATCAACTCTTAATAATAAATGTTCTAAAATTACATGCGCAGGGTTATAACGCCACATTGCTAGCCTACGGTCAGACCGGCTCAGGGAAGAGTTACTCGATGATGGGTTATGGGCCTAACAAAGGCCTGATTCCTAAACTCTGTGACCGGCTGTTTCAAGTCATCAGAGAAAACCAGGAGAACAGACAATGTCAGGTGAAAGAAAAACACAAGACGATGTAAAATGCTGTGAATGATTAATTGTGTAAATGATCCAAAATGTGTTTTTGCGTCATGTCTCTGCAGGTCTTTTTCAGTATGTTGGAAATCTATAATGAGCAGGTGGTATTTGGAGCAAATTCATTTCTCTGGATATGATACATGCTACGATGCCATTATGTTTCCTGACTCTTGCTTTTCCTCCCCTCTCTGTCCAGGTGGTTGACTTGTTGTCTCGGGCGTCTCGGACTCCAGGTGGGCTCAGAGTCAGAGAGGAGCAGCAACGAGGATTCTATGTGGAGGGTCTCCGCACAGTCCCGTGCGAGACTGCAGCTCAGGTATAGAGATGAATGGAAAAAGGATACCAACCAAACCAAACAACTGCACTAGCCAAGGGCTAAGGTTGCAGTCATGTGCAGTTAATGTTAGAATCTTTAAGTAAACTAGAAAAATTTGCATTTCCTGCGAAAATGCTGTGTGAATGCTGAAAGCTGAAAGTGTATGCTGAAAAAAGCTGAAAATAGCTGAAGAAGCTGAGGTATTTCAAAAGTTGTTGAAGTTGTAATAACAGAAATATTGCAGAAATCTTACAATATAGCAGAAGTGCTGCAATATAGCAGAAGTACTGCAATATTGCAGAAATACTACAATATAACAGAAGTACTACAATACAGCAGACTTACTGCAATACAGCAGACATACTGCAATATAGCAGAAATACTACAATTTAGCAGAAGTACTACAATATTGCAGAAATACTGCAATATAACAGAAGTACTATAATACAGCAGACATACTGCAATATAGCAGACATACTGCAATATAGCAGATGTACTGTTTGATAGGAGAAATGTGTGCCTGTGTGCATTTATGCAGCCTGGACCTGCTAAATTTGAATC
>VOQK01018496.1:2300-12647 GCA_015052645.1 Benitochromis conjunctus
TTTGTTTTTTCCTTTTTTTTTTTTATTAAGGTGAAAATACCACGAAAAATATCAGTAAAAAAAATCTCAGAGTATAAAAAAAAAGATAAAACTGGCATTAAAATGTTGCTCGTCTTAATGGCTTTGATTTGATCTGAAGTTTCAGAGCAAAAGCATCCGTCAAATTCATTTGTGGCAAAGTCGGTTATCGCTCGATTAGACGCTTGTTGATTTACTCAAAAGCAGTAGTCGTCATTGATCACAAAGAAAGCTTCAGGCGGGTATAACACTGTGAACATCAGGAAGCAATGCAGTATTTTCATGCTGTTCTTCTGTCACGTCTTCACTCGGCGTAACTTTGAGTCATAGACTGTGAAGTAACGAGTCAAAGGCAGGTGTTGTTGCACTGCAGGTGAAGTCGAAGACCTCGCTTGTTTGTTTCTCAACGGGATTGTTTGACACCGAGACAAAGATGGAACCTGAGCAGCTATTTGCAGTTGTGCTTTAGCAGTAATAAACTCATGAGTAATCCTTTATGTGTCCCGCTCCTATGGCACGCTGCCGGATAAATGAGCCGTGGCTCAAACGTCAGAGTGCTCGACCCTTTAAAAGCCCCGATGCATCCGTGAACAACTCGCAGGCGCTTTCTGAATGTGCTGAATTACATCTGTTTATGAGCAAACACAGACACGTTCGCAAAGTTCTCGTCAAATCTTTTCCACATAGTTACCCGGGAAGAGACCTTCCTTCCTTCCAATTCTGCCCGTCCACCAGCCCGACGGGTCTGCAGAGAGAAACAGCAGAGAAACACGTCATAAACCCCGTTCGGTCTATCTCATCAATCTACATCTCACTACATGTCATTGCTTTCGTGCACCTTCTTTGACGAGATCGAACACATCATTGGCCTCGAAGCTGATCTCGTCCGTGTCTTGGCCGACGTACTGATATAACGCCCGGCAGCGGGGACCCTGAGGTTGAGGCTGCGGTTTAGGAGCGGGAGGAGGTCGCTGGTTGATGCTCCTTCTCCTCTGCTTCCTGTGACAAAGGGGAAAAAAGGAGGTGCTCACAACCATAATTTATTAACATTTTATTCATTTATTAACATGAATAAAATTAACTTTTAACTATAACGCGTGGATTGAAAATGGCAAAAGTGCCAAAAGCTGCAGTTCCTCAGCTGGCCACTCGGGGCTGACTCTGAAAGCGAGTCCATCCCAATAAGCTCCCGTGTTAAAATATCTAACTTTACAACAGGAAAAAAGTAAGGTTTACTGCTTCTTACAAAATAGTGTTTCGCTCTCTACAGATAATTATTCTCTTTGTGCACCGTGTGAGAGTTCATTTCTCTAAAATGTACCCCTTAAAATTTGTATTAAGGCTTAAAGTTGGGCTTAATTATATTATAATTATATTATTAAAGCTGCCTCGAGTTATGAAAGCTGTTCAGTTTCCTTGTAACTCGTCATTGTTTTTCTTTTTAGCAGAATACAGCATCCCATTTAAGATCACATTGAATTATGGATGAACTTTGCAAACCAGTGCTAGTTTCAGCTAAAAGATCCTCAGGACTACCCTCTGATTCCAGTCTGGGCACATCCACACAAAAACACAACCGCAGTGGGCAGAACACTAACCTTGAAGCTGAGTAATAGACTGTCAACTAAAATACAAACACATAAAAACAGAGTGTTGGTATTGTTGATACAGAGTCTGACTTTAACAAACACCGTGTGCCACACCCTGAATGGATTACAGAGACGCTGTCAGCGATCTTTCTCCCCAGGTTTAAGGAATTAATGTGTTTAATCTCTCTCAACCCTTCACATTTATTTAACCAGGCGTTCTGACCCGCCTCCGAGTGCAGCTGTTAGGAACCACTTTGTTCCCAGAATACCCCCCCAAACCAGTGAAACAGCATCTAGTATGGAAGAGACAATTCAGTAATTCAGTTAAAAACAAACAGGTTTATCTGCCTCGCTCTAATTTTCAGTTACTCGCAGGTTTCAGTGAGCCTCACCTCGGCTATCCCTTACACACAACACCTTCCTTGCTTTTTTACATATCTTACCCTGACATGCCCTGATCAGGCACATTAAGGAAGTCCAAGTTTCCTTGGTTGTACTGGTTTGGCGCCGGATGTCGGGGGCCTCTCTGGGATCCCAGTTTGGGCGGGGCCGTGTAGGGTGGTCGGCCCTGCTTTTGTGGGGCGGAATAAGTGATATCAGCTTGTGGGTTATGAGGACCTCTGGAAATTTTGGCTCCACCGTTCTGATGCGCTGAGGAGAGAGAACGAAATGTGTGCTTCAATAACAGGCCAGCTGTATGATGGTAAAGACTCAGAAAAGCCCTTTTCAGTGTTATATGACACGACTGTTATTGCTGGTGCCGTTGCTGGTTTATTGTTTTACAGCTTTACATACTGTCTGGTGGCTTAAATTGCAAGCATATGTCGTATTGTACGACATGATCACCAGCTTTTATTTACAACCTAGACGTACAAAGTAAGCAATCGGCTGTTCAATAAACGTGAAGTAAAAGGATTATGATTGCCTCTGAATAATAGTTCAAAATACAACAGAGCGTAAATACTGCAGTACTTTGTTATGTTTAATTAATTACATCCACTCTTCCTATTGAGTTACTTTGAGCCACTGGGAAGGGGTTTTCCACATCTAAAGGCTTTGGCTAGGATAACAGGTGAGTAGTCACTTACATTTGGTGGGTACGTGATTTCTTCCTCCACCGTAAGACTGAGGAACAGACTTCCTGGTTGGCTCTAATCAAAAGAAGGTACAGTTAGGACACTTATACATGCAGCGTTTTATGTACTATTTAAATGTGTTCCTACTTATTTCAAGTCTATACGGCTTCACAACTTATTTGGACCTACTAGAGGATTTGGGTAGACCGTCTCCGATTGTGACAGACAGGGTCTTCCCCCCAGGTTTGACCTGGGCCAGGTCTCCAGGGCCTTTCTGGAACACCACTATTCTCGTGCCTCCTCCGCCCCAGCCCTCCTTCTTCACTCTGAACTCCAGTCTGAAGCAAGAAGAACATGCGTTAGTCATACCTGTGTCTTTTCTCTCATGCCACCAAAGGCTGTATGTTCCTCTACCAACCTGTCAGCGAAGGAGATTGTCAGTTTTCTTTTTGTCACTTCCTCGTAGCGTTTGGAAAACAAACTGAGGAACTCTGTCTTAAAGTTGGACTCCAGCAAACTGTCATACTGGGCTTCGTGAAGGATGAAGAAGTCATCCTGTCGGGTACTAAGAAGGAGAAAAATACCATGAACTGCCTCTTGCTGAAGTTTAAAAACAGAAAGAGGAAGCAGTACATATAATTGAAACACTGAAAGACATTCAAGGAAGCGTTAAAATAGCAGCAAGAAGAGAGCAAACGATGCAGTTACATTTTTCACTTCGCTGCCAATTAAACTAACAGCAGTAACAAAATACACAGGCTACATAAAAATGACAACTTTTAGTAATATATCTCTGTTAAATGAGATTCATACCTGAGAGAGACGCCGCTGATGCTGCCAAACTCCATCTTCCGTTTTAGTACTTCCTTTATCTGTCCTTTCTCGGGTCCTTTCTTCACCTTCTCTCGGCCAATCAGATAGATGCCTTTTGGTGTCAGGATCAAATCTCTCTTGATAGTCTGGGTTGAGGGGAGAAAACAAGTAAAGGAAAGCGGGTGACTCTGGGGACAAGGTACAGTTCAATTCAGTTTTATTTATACAGCACCAAATCACAACAACAGGTGCTTTATACTGTAAGGTAGACCCTACAATAATACATACAGAGAAAAACACAACAATCATATGACCCCCTATGAGCAAGCACTTTGGCGACAGTGGGAAGGAAAAACTCCCTTTTAACAGGAAGAAACCGCCAACAAAGCACATTTTTTGTGAAGTCTTATTGTTAAAAAAGCTCAACATAGAATACGTTGCCAAACCTTTGAGCTCATTTCCTTATTCTTATCAAACTGGTCTAGGGAAATAGTTTCCAGAAGTCCTTCAATAATTTTCTTTGGAGATTGGCAGCTTGTGCCTGACTGTTTTCAGAGGAATGCTTTTGACCCGTGAATCATTCACGCTTAAACGAACCAGTGTTGTGGCTACACATAACACATAAAAATGTCTTATATCACGTTTTGAAAAACGCCAGAGATAACACAGTTTGACGGACATAAAATAGTGAGGATATCTGTGCATGGTGTTCAGCGTTTCCTAAAAAAAAACTGAGGACCTGGACAAATAAATGCACAAATGTAGCGCCAGATTTGATCCATTATGAAACACCGTCTGCAAAGCTTTCGATTGACAGTGGCTTCATTTTTGAGGATGACAATGACCCTGAGCAAACTGTCAATACGATAAGAAGCATACATGGATAGAAACCCTAACACATGGATTTGCCTCCCCAGAGCCTCCACTGCAAAACTGCTGAAGCAGAGTGGGATCATGTTGATGGAGAACAGAACAAATGACAGCCAACATCCAAAGAAAAGCTTTGAATATCCTTCAAGAAGCCAAGAAAAAGAACTATTCCTGAAGACTCTTTAAAGAAATTACAAGAAAGCTGCTCAGGATAATTCAGGTTGAAGAATAAAGGTGGTCGTAGCAAACTTTCAAGCTTGTTAGAATTGTCTTTTATACTCTATTTCCATGTACGTTTGCAACATGTTTCAATAAATCACTGCACCTATTTTCCATTTTCCTAGCAAAATATAAAGAAATGAGGGATTGACTCAAGACTTTTGCACAGTACTGTAACTCTTTCCTTGATTGGACAAAATCACAAGAATTCCCAAAGCTACAAACCTTGAACCTGCGATCAAACTTGTTAACCGAGTCGGCGAAGTCAACGCGCTCCCTCTTGGCGAGGAACTGCCGCAGCTCAGGCCTCTGCTCCAGCCCGAGGTAGTCGCCAACGAAGTTCCTGTTGATGCTGTTCCTCCTCCGCTCTTTGGAGTTGTACAGGATGTCTGAGGCTGAGTGTCACAAGGAAGGACAAACATTTATCAAACCAACTCAAACAGTTTGATTTGGTGCAACCTGTACGGAGCATCTTGTCGCTTGTGTAACTCACCCTCTTCTCTCATCTGTTCGTACTTCTTCCTAGCGATGTATTTTCTCCAGGATTTTTGAATGATTCTGGCAAATGTGTCAAACTTCCTCTCTCTCATCTCCTCAAGCAGGAACAGCTGGAAGGCATATGTGTATTGCTGCAAGTTTAGTGTATGTTAAGCACAACATTTCTCTGGTTAGAGCAGGATCAGGTGACCTTCATCCTCCCTTAGTTATGCTGCAATAGGCCTAGGCTGCTTGGAGATTCCCATGATGCACCACTCTACATTTAATCATTATTAATATCTGGCTCTCTTCCACAGTGTGTCTTTTGTCCTGTCTTCCTCCCCCTGATTCTATCAGAGGGTTCTTCCTGTTTGCTGAAGCATTATTATTAGCTGTTGTCAAGCTTGAGTTATTTTTAACTGGCACAAATTGTTTTGTTGAAAAACACAATCGCAACAACATCGTCAATAATGCACTTGCACAAAGTTCCCCCGACATCTTGCAGCTACGTGGAGGTTAGAAAATAGCTGCGGTCTGAACTTTTTTTAATCTTTGAAGATATTTCTGTCCCTTTTCACACAAACATTTGAGCGCAGCAACATTAATGTCGTCCTACTGAGATAGTGAAAAAACGTGCAGAATAATCTTCTCTGTCTTTATCGCAGCATGCTTTTTTACCTCACCATTGAGAGGTACGACTGCATATATCTGCTGTAGTTTTATATTAACCATGGAGCATGTAGTGTAAGCTTTTCACAGGTTTTCAATCTAAGATTTGTATTTGTAAAGTGATTGTGTTTCACCCCTGGTTAGAACAAATACACGACCTGAAGGAATATAAAATACGAAGAGCTCTGTACCGATTCTGGGTTCTTCACAAAGACTTTGGTGCGTCCCATCTGGTACTGATCGTTATCCATGTTGACGGAGCGAAGAAGGTGAAGCACCCCCTGCTGCTCTGGCCCTCTCCAGCATGGCCATGTTTCGGCAGTTAGGATGGCATACCTGGATTTAAAAATCACAGTGAGAGCTGTGTTTCTTTGTTCAGGAGGCGATTCTATTTACACGCACGATGAAATTTACCTCATCAGAAATTTACTGAAGAGTCTACGATATGCGAATCCAGCCCTTCGTACGCGGATGTTTTCCCGCAGTCCGAGGTATTCAACTTGATGCCTAGCCCTAGAAACAGACAGCGCCGCTGATCAGCAAGCGTTCCCGGTCACATCTGTCAGAGTTTCTGACAGCGAGCATTCTCACCTGCTCTCCTCCCAGTCTTTCGGCCGCTTTGTCTCATTGGGTTTGATGCAGCGGATGTAATGTGGCGTGCACTTCATCAGCGTGTTCACCAGGTCGTTCGCTTGTTTCTGCGAGGGAAACAACAGCGTGAGATCAATGTGCACAAAATAAACCGATCTTTGTAATAGATTCAACTTTGAGGAAATGAAGAAAAAACTCTCACCTTGATCTTTGAACTCGCTGTGGTCGGCCTTCCTTTTTTATCCGTGCTGAGGTTTTCAGGGAACAGGCTACGGATGAAGTTACTAAAGAGACACATTTTTTTGTTAATGCATTGTTCTTTAAAATACGCCTTCAGTGCAACAATCAGACCAGTAAAGGAAACTCACAATTCACTGCTCTGCATGAGCTCGATGAGGTCGGGGAAGAGCACGTCCCGATTTCGCTCACAGAAGCCGCTGATATCATACGACACCTGCCACGACAACAGATATTTTCACTTAAAAAAAAAATCTAATCTTTGAGGTTTAATTAGCGCCACGTTGAGCATGTTTTACTTCCCAATAAAATCGTACCTTCCCGGCGTAGTGATGTATGACAAAGCCGGAGTTCCAGCTGTTGAAATGTTCGTGTGTCCCCACAGCAGCCTGCAGTTTCTGCAGCAGAGTGCCGTCTGCACCCTCGCCTTTGGCATGCATGGTGGCACACACGTCATCCAGCACACTCATTATACCCGGAGGGTTCTGCAGAGAGATGATGGCTGTTTAGCTGCTTTCGCCTACGATTTTGTGAACTTCTGTTCTTCCCAGTTTTTATAACTTTTAGATAAATGGATAAGAAATATCTATTAGAAATGTATACAATTTAGCACATGTGTAATTATATAATACAAAATGTTTTGACATGGTAATCAACCGGGAACTTTTATTAGTAATGTCTAGTAATGTTCCAGTAAACGTGTGCAGAACTTTAATATGAGCTTTAAAGGCCAGAATAAAAGTTACATGAAGCTTACATATAAAACGCTTCACACATTATAAGCTACATTAACACACAAATTCATACATGCACACAGAGGATCAAACTGCAGACGCTGCACTTAGCACAACACCTCCTCAGCTGCAGCTGTCCACCAATGCCCAGTATGTTGTTTTTGGCTATTGGGAATATCATATATCATCTGATTTACTGTGAAAATAGAGATCCAAAATTTCCAAGAATGTGAGAAAATGATTTTGATCCTGGGTTTAAAGATCCCAAAATGTACAATGAATAAAGAGTCGGTATGAGATGTGAAGGAGATAAGAAAATAAAATCATTACAGTGTTCAACATACTGCAAAAGTCCAAAAGCCAGCAGACTTTGAGCTGTCTGTGTCTTCCAAACACAAAGTGCAAATGCTACCCCTGATGTTACTGCTATATCTTGGTCACGTGACTCGATTCTTCCCGTTGTGACCTGTTGTCAGGAAGCACCTAACTCTCACTCCTTTAGATGCCCACTTGTTTTCTAACGAGAATCACATTTACGTGATCTGCATAAACCCTCCGTCAGTTAACGGGTTAGCTTACCAATTTATTTTCAATAAGGTCGCACACGATCTTGTTGTTGAAGTACTCGATGGGCGTCCACTTGATGCCCTCCTGAACATATTCTTCCTGAGAGACAATGAGAGCATAATATTTGGTTTTTGGACATATAGTAAAGGAACAATAGCAAAGACAATCCTGCGCTGTCCAGTGCAGTTACCTGCTCAGCCTTCAGGGTGAGTTCGATAAAGATCTGTTGCAGTTTCTCGTTGACAAAGTTAATACAAAACTGCTCAAAACCATTCCTCTGAGGAAGAAAATACAACACAGTCAGTAAGCAATGAAACTAATTCTGCTATAAAACACACATTTAATATTTTAGTGGATGCGTGCAAAGGTTAAGTATCTGGAAGTTACAAGAAGCCTAACCTGGAATATCTCAAAGCCATAAATGTCAAGTACTCCAATGCTGAATTCCTCATATGGTTTTTGGATGGCTTTATTTATAGACTGGAGAAGGCAGACAAAGTAAGGAAACGAGACAAATGCAAAGAGCAGATGAGGTGTGTGGATATTCTATACATCAGCTGAATTAAAAGCAAATGTTTCATTTTCTTTAGTCTGTTTTTGTTCAGCCGCATCATCAAGCGTGAATACCTCCACCAGGTAGTCAAAGAGGCGTGCATAGAGAGCTTTGGCCAGGGCATCTCGTGTGTAGTTGGCCTGCTCCTGGTTCAGGGTCACGTTAATGGACTCAGACTTCCCTCCCCACTTTGAATCCATCTTCCGGCTGGTCAGCTTGTCCTGCAGACGGTTGGGGTCGATGCCCAGCAGATAGGCGGGGAATGCGAGCACTGGAGCAAACCAAAGTCAAGTTGCAGTTCAAATACACATAATTGCATCAATTGCGTCAAATATGGGCTCGTAACAAAGATTCAGATGTATTGTATTATGCTTGAAAATATATTTTCCCATAAGCAAAGACTTCCTATGATGAATTAATACTAGACAGTAGCCAAGGGAGGGTATAATTGCCTGCTTTGGATGTAAACACCAATTATCTACTGAGCGGCAAACAACTGAGGCAGTAAACAGGGAAGTCGTCTGTGCGTGCTGTGTAGACATTCTATTAATTTGTAGGGCGTGTGTCAGGGGACTGCCTTTATTATGGTGATCTCCAGCAGGAGTATGACTGCAGGTGCACGTGTTTGCAAAAAATGTATGTGTCGGCATGTGTGTGTGTTGCACTCACAGTCTGTGCTTTCCACCTGCCCATAGTTGCCTGCTTCTATGAAGCTAATGTTTCCCAGGTGGAGGATACCTGCAACGATCTGCAGCACCTGAGTTTGGATGTCACCTGGGATCCCAATCACCTGCATGGCCTCCTGAAGAACAAATCCAGGAAGAAAGTGTGAGGGCAGTAGCTTCACCAGTGAACGTGAGGGGATATCAAGTGGAACTACTTTACTTCCACATTATTTCCTGCCAGCAATCATTTCAGATTGAGCAGGGGTCGGTAACCCTGGGCACTCGTGCCACAGCTGGCACGCGAAGGGTTAACTGATGGCACAACGCGCAGTGAATTAATCTGAGAAGGTGCATTCAGAAATAAATGTATACAGCCGGACCGGGCCACCAGTGCATATCGCAAATTAGCTTGCACAGACTCATCAGTTGCCCCATTTCTTAATCACGGTGTGTTAGCTAACAACCACACCTACCGGGTTCAACTTGTAATTGACTAAAAATCACTTAGCCCACCGGTGAGAGGGACGTTGCTAGCTGGCAGTTTTTTCAAGCGATGTTGAAACTTCCACGTTCCACCACTTCAAAGTAGGGGTGGGCAGATCAATCCAAATATCGATAGTATCGATACCAACACTTGTATTGGTATCGGGTCAATACTAGCACGATTGGATCAATACTTTGCTTTTATCTTTAAAGTTACTATGTAGTCCGCGGAACTGTGTTCATTATTTCTTTGGAAAAAATAAACCTCAAACATGTACTACCAAAAATGTCCGAACCTTTTTGTGCTTTAGAGAAAAATTTACATTCCAGGTCTCCACAAACCCAGTTTCAAAACAAAAGCCGAAAGGTGTGTTTTATTGTGTTAACTAATTATTGTGGAAAGTAACAATCACAGTGATATAGTGGTGATTAAAATGTGTTCAGAATTTGAAAATTGAGAATTCGTCTCATAAGTCATGGCCCACTACTCTCTCCCAATTAGCTGCCTGAATAACTTAAAACTATTGGTACCGATATCGGCAATACTGGCCCTGTATTTATCTGGTATTGGCTCGATACCAAAATTTGTGGTGTGGAACAGCACTGCTGTGAATGAGGAAAAGTGTGAATGTTGAATGTTTTTGTTGAAATTTCCAGGCAAGTATATATAGCGTCAGTTAACACACAACTTCAGGTTTTTTATTTCTATATGATAATTCTTCATAATTAAACAATAAGAACAAGAAGTCTGATGTCCTGTAATCATTATGAAGCTATTATTTGAAA
>VOQK01018503.1:2653-19182 GCA_015052645.1 Benitochromis conjunctus
TTTTTTTATAAAAAATTAAAAAAAAAAAACAAAATTTTTTTTATTTTTATAAAATTTTCTTTTTTTTTTTTCTTTTTTTTTTTTTTTGTTCAAGCACAAAAACATTGCAATGCGCAGTTTGTGTTTTATTGGACCTAGTCTTTGTCTTGTTGCCCCAAAAAGTTTCTTAATTGTAACCTTTTGACACTTTTGAATAATCTAAGTAATTCTATTTAAGCACACAAACAAAATAACAAAAAAAACCCCCAAAAAACAAAAAACAAAACAAAAAGAAAAGTAAAGGTCTAAATGTGTGAATGATTACGGGCTTACTTAACTACAAAGTTGTTTCCTAACAGAGTATTTTAAGGTGACCCTATGAAAGGGATATTGTAGAAAGGATGTGTTATATTGACCATGTAATACATGCTAATACATGGATTATTATGGCTCTGTGCCTTATTTTAAAAAAAGACCTATTAAACTATAAAAGGCACATTTTGGGTTTTATTTTGAAAGAAAAGGGGGGACGTGATATGCTATTTATTCTGGCGTCACTTTCTTTCTCCCTCTTACACACACACACGCACACACATACATACAAACGCACTCTTCTCCCGGCTGGACGGCTGGAAGCGCACAGAGACAGAAGATGGTGGCGGCTGCTGCTGCCACCGTGTTGCCCGCCGCGCCTGGATTGGGCGCACAGCGTTTTCGCACACGTGTAGAGGCCGGTGCGGCACACAAATTGTGATCAGATAACCCGGTAATAGGACAATTCTATCTCTCACTGTGAACGGCACACGGGATGGAAAGGCAGGACGGTGCAGCAGCAGCCCTAATCTAGCCTATCATGTGAATCTTGAATTACCTGGAGGTATGACGATATTCTCTGTATCTTGCCCAATTAATCAAAGTGGCCGTATGAAGGCAGCGCTGTGCTTTAACCTGTGGGACTGTGCTGTGGGGGGGAGTGGAGAGGAGGTGGAGACCTTTTAATTAGCCCGACTTTCTCCGGGGCTTTCGTCGTCTGGCGTTTACAGGGGGGACCAAGCTGTCGTGGGCAAACTTTACTTCATATACCAGGAAGGACTTGACTTCACACAGTCTGCTCTAGGGGTCTGTTTGTCTTCGCATATTTCCGTTTGACACGCCACACAGCCGGGAATGGTCAGGACATTAAGACAATCTGGATATTTTCCTTCTTGGGGCGCACTGACGATGAATTGGCCACAGTTTGGATGTGAATACCAAAGCAGCGCTAACAAAACACTGATTTAAGACTGGCTGGGCTATAGCCTTGAGAGGCGCGCGTATCTGTGGAGTGATCATTGCCGTCTGAGCTGTTGCAATAACGCCGAATACTTCATTCGCATCGCATCCTGCTCCTGCAGAACTCCGTGCACAAAATAACTGCCGAGTTCGGAGACGCAGCGACGGTGGAGACTCTGGAGTGGAAAGCCAGGCGAGGACGGGTGTGTTGGCGATTAGGCCATTAGGAGCGTGGAGGTATAAAAATAAAAACTCAAGTGGCATGATCCCTGTATCCGGTGTTGACCTACGCCTTAATTTTAACCGCTGACCTTTTGGATCGACACGGCAAAAGCTCGAGCCACTGCGTCTGACTGGTCCTGGATAAAGTTTTGCTCAGTCATGTAAACTTAACATGGTTTAGTTCACTTGATATCTACGTGTATGGAAGTAGAAGCGTGGGTAACTCAGTGGATAAGCGGAATTGGACACGCACCAGCAATGAAAGCGGGCTGAGCAAACACACCGAGTAAAAAAAAAACAACTTCACAGAAATGAAGCTTTTTTTTGTTTCTTTAGACACATTTTGAGAGCACCTTTAAAATAATTTATCCTCGCGCTCCTATTTGTGTGTGTGTGTGTTATTTTTCAGCCTTTTCCTGTACTCGCAGTATTGTGTAATTCTGTCCGTTTGGCCAAATAGTTTCCAATGAGTGAAGCAAAGAGCTGGCTGCCTCGGCAGAGCAGGCACTGGGTGAACCTTGCAGTTTCAAGTGCATCGAGTCAAAACAGCCGGGAATGTAGAGGAATGCACGGATTGACGTCAAGAGTGGCAGAAATGAACTACTCAGACACTTCGGATGATCTGTTAGTGTTTCTGCAGCCAGAGCACAGAGTGTGATTTTTCTCTCAAACTTTTTTCCTCTCTCTTTTTTCAGTTTTAAAGATTGAACAATCATACTGTGTGGCCACATCTTTTTGCCTTACTTCATTTGTGTTTCCTGAGAAATAACCTTGCCTTCTGCCTAGTTTTGTTTTTCTTTTTTTTTTTTCTTTTTGATAGATTAGAAGAAAACATGGCATCCCCACAGCATCAGCAACTGTTGCCTCACAACACAGAAGTGAGCTGTGACTCAAGTGGAGATGGAGGCGTCTCGGTGAGAATTGGCAGTAGTGTCAAACACAAGCACGGAGGCGGGCCGCTGGGTTCAATCGGGGGAGGCTTCATTGGCGGAGCCAAGCACTGCAAGTACAGCATTTCCTCTAGCTGTAGCTCTGGGGAGTCCGGATTGAGGAGGCCAGTGGTCAAGAGTTTTCGCTCTCACAAAAAGATGCCACAGCTTTTTGAGAGGTCTGCCGGCCATTTCTGGGACCCAAAGTTTGACTCTTCTATCCTGGAGGAGGCCTGTAGAGAACGGTGTTTCCCTCAGACCCAGAGGCGCTTCCGTTTTGTGCTTTTTTACCTCCTAGCAGCTGCTTTACTCTGGGGATTTTACTTTGCTGCCAACCCTTCTCGCTGTGATAGGGTTGCTTTTCTCGTGCCCACTGCTTCCTTCCTTCTTTTCTGCTTCCTCCTCTTCCTCTTAACGTTTACCAAACTGTACTCTCGCTGCTACAATCAAGCATCTCTGCTGCTCATTCTCGTAACCTTCATACTGACCCTGGCCCCCCAGATTCAGACATCTGGCTTCAAGGATTCTGAGACTACAGCACCTACACATGATGTGGACGAATTCAGTGGAATAGGGCCCACATACAACATGTCATATGAAACACTTGTGGCATATAGCAACTGGTGTCCCTGTCTTTCTCCTGTAGGCACCTTCTCCCTTTGCATTGAGGTTCTTCTGTTGCTATATAGCGTCCTCCATGTTCGTCTCTATGCCTCGGTCCTCCTCGGGTTTCTCTACTCCATCTTTTTTGAGAGTTTGGGCTGGCTGCAACTGACTCAGGTAGGCGAGAAGTGGAGCTTAGCTGCCCCATCAGATTGGGATACTCTAAGGTGGTTGGGCCCAGCAAAAGCCTTGCTTCATCTCTGCGCTCATGCCATCGGTATGCACTTGTTCATCATGTCTGAGGTGCGGTCGCGGAGCACCTTCCTTAAGGTCGGACAAGCTATCATGCACGGCAAAGACCTGGAAGTGGAGAAAGCCTTGAAGGAACGAATGATCCATTCTGTTATGCCCAGAATCGTCGCTGATGAGCTCATGAAGCAGGGCGATGACGACATAGGTGACCATTCTGTTAAACGTTACTCCACCAGCGGGGCTGCTGCTGCCATCTCCAGCCCTAAAAACAATAAACGCAAGAAAACCTCCATCCCCCGAGGCCAGATCATCTTCAGGCCCTTCAACATGAAACGAATGGAGCCTGTCAGCATCCTCTTTGCAGACATTGTGGGCTTCACCAAAATGTCTGCCAACAAATCTGCTCATGCCCTCGTTGGACTACTTAATGACTTGTTCGGACGATTTGATAGACTTTGTGAGCTCACCGGCTGTGAAAAGATCAGCACTCTAGGAGACTGTTACTACTGTGTGGCCGGGTGTCCCGAGCCCAGACCAGATCATGCCTACTGCTGCGTGGAGATGGGCCTGGGCATGATTCAGGCTATTGAACAGTTCTGCCAGGAGAAGAGGGAGATGGTGAACATGAGGGTGGGAGTCCACACTGGCACCGTACTGTGTGGCATTCTGGGCATGAAACGCTTCAAGTTCGACGTTTGGTCAAACGACGTCAACCTGGCCAACCTGATGGAGCAACTAGGCGTTGCCGGGAAGGTCCACCTGTCACACGCCACTGCCAAATTTCTGGATGATCGCTACCAGCATGAGGATGGACAGGTCATGGAGAGAATAGGACAGAGTGTGGTGGCTGACCAGCTCAAAGGTAAGTGAGAATAAATGATCATGCCAAGTAGAGATGCAGTGAAAAACATGTGTTGCTTTTTGATCTGCTTTTTTTGTAGATTGGCTGTGGGTTCATCGGCATTAAAGTCGATGTCCTCTAATACTTTTCCACTACCCACAGAGGAAATGTGTGCTTATCCCAGCATATTACTAATTCACCCTCCAGGTGAATCAAAGCACTTGTGAGGAAGCATTTGCATCGGTCAAGGTCAGAACAGAGTTTAAGCATCATGTATTATACCTGATGGGCTGGCGGGGCTTTGAGTGTGTTATCAGTGCCCTCTGTGGCATTGGTACTATGTGACTCTATCACAGACAGACGCCATCTTCTTTCCCATCCTTCCCTCCACCGTGTCTCTGCCTGCTCTTTGTTCTCTTCTTCAATTACATTGCCTTCCAGACGTCCTCAGTGTGCTGCCTTCCCGTTACCTTGCCCTGAACCTCTGGGATTGCTTTACAACTTAATGTAACTGTCACCTTTTCTAAAAGAGATTTGCCTGCAGCTATATCCTCAGCCGTCTATCTTGTCTTTTTTGTCGCCTCTTAACTGCTCGACTGCCGGCTTTTTTATATGATGCATTTATGCAAAATGCCTCAGTGTGACTAAATGTTGGCTTAACTGCTCTTCTCATCATTTAAGGCTTTCCGATCCATTATCAGCCATTGTAAGTGAAGTGACAGTGTCTGACTAAGGTATTGCAGATGGTGTTCATCTGCCCTTTTGAATTAGCATTTTGGGTTTATTTTTGCTTCACTGTGCTGCCTTGAAGGCTGCATGTCAGATTTTGTCCAGTGCATTTTAGGCAGGAATTAGTGTGAGCACAAATTAGCAATTCAAATGTAGCCATTAATAATTTGGGTGCATAAATTATCAGTGTATTTAAACACACATAATTTCCCCCCGGAGATCAGTGCTGGGATCAGTCAAGGAAAAGGAGCGACTGGAAGTGCCCTTTGTTTACCAGGCAGCAGGGCCGATTTATAGGCCTGCATTTTCTTCTCATCTTTTAGATTAATGAGTGACTACCACTCGTGCTCTTATGTCTCTTTTTATTTTTATTCTGAAGATAAATGCCTTACCCAGAGTGCTATCGCCCTATTCCCCTTTTCTTTTCCCCTTATTCACGCCTCCTTTCTTGCCTCCATCATGTATTCACTTCCCCCCATAAGATTTATCCTCTTCCTGTAGGTTTCCTATGCTAGTGACAGAGCTGGCTGTCAGGAGAGAGTTGTTCTCCAGCGCTGTAAAATTCCCTCCGCTGTCTAGCTCACTCTGTGTAAATCTCTCGGGTACCGCTGCAGCCAAACATGGATCGTGTCTGAGTCTGGTCCCTGTTGCTTGACTCAGAAGTAAATTGCTCCGACCCAGACAGCGATCGCCGTCTGGCTGTCTTTTATGTATCTTTGAAGCACCTTTTGAGTTAGTGTAATGTTTTAGTTTCTGTTTTTTTACAGTTGCACTGTAACTTGGAGGTGGGTTTCTGACCAAAAAGTGCCTATTTTGAAGTGTATGTCCTCTTATTTATATCTAGCTTCTGTTAATATAAGCTGTTTATGGTTCATTGTAAAAAAAGGAAGGTTCACATGGAGGGGAGCCACATGTGGACAGTTGAGCTTTACAGCTGCGTCCTGTTCCCTCCTCAGCTCTAAACCTCAGAGGTGAGGAGTTTTAGGAAGAAAGTGATGAAATTGGGGCCAAGTTTGCATCCTGTTCTTGTAAGTAATGCGGATATTACAGTTTATCATGAGCCTCTAAGTAATTGTTTTCGTTGCACTTGAGACACACGTGACAAAAATGCCTGCTACTGTGTTCCTAAGGTGATGTCTTATCTAGCAAAGAGTCAAAGACTTGAAGGTGTATTTTTTCTAAGCAAAACAAAATTAATGAAAAATATCATGAAATTAGTTTGGCTAAAGTGATGATCTACGACATCAAGTTTCAAGTCTAACCTCCGAAATATTCAGTTTAATTGCCACGAGGAAAATATTTTAGAGGCCCTATAACAAGAAATGATATATTTCTCAATACTTTATGGCATTTTTTAGAGGATTTGCGTCTTAATTACATAATTAAAAATAGCATTCATAGGCAGTTGGAGCCCTACCGTAAATCATAACACGGTTTGCTGGAAGAATATTATGATCTGATCCTTCTGTAAACAAACATACAGGTTTTTTATCACATAGCTATCTATGCTGCTAGGCCTTTTTGTTTGTTACTTTTTCTTACTGGAAAAGCTATATTTGGCTCCATTTCCCCAGAAAAGTACCTGCATACGTCTTTCCTTTGTGCGTAATGCAGAATGATGGCACCTGCAGAATATTATCCCTTTGGAGGAGACTGTCGGTGTGGCCTTGTTATTTTTCTGCTGATGACAGAATCGCCACACAAAACATTGCTCTTCTTTTTTCAAGAAGCCATTGTTTCCTGGGAAAAAATAACTTTGTTTTTTTGTTTTGGCTGATGCTTACTGAGGAATGTGCATGCTACAGTAAGAATGAAGTTATTGCTTTCATTACCAATTCATGTCTTAATCTTCAATACTACAATAGTATTACATGTGAGCAACTAGTAGTTACAGCTGACACAAGTAATGCCCATACTGCTTCTGATAGTTAGTGAAAGCACTTCTGATAGATCTTCTTATAATGAAAATGTAGGAAAATTGATGATGACATTCAGAAAAAGTGATTGCTACTAACAAACCCGCAGGGATTTATCATCTTAAATTGCAGGTCCCTTCAGCTTTATAGACTTTCTTAGTAAGCTTTGGAGCTGTCATAGCTTTTTCAGAAGACAGGAAGGCATGTGTTTTCAACCCAGTAGCTCCATAAACCCACTGCACAGTGCCTGCTCAGCATCAGAGAGCAGACAGACACAGCAGAGGCAGGTCTAATGACCCACATTCATGGGCTTATTTGTATTGGTCAAACCCATGTTGCCATTCACAAAAGATGCAGACCCAGTCCTGAGGGTACTACATCATTTCCATGTATAGCACTTCCCAGAATCCTTCCAAAAGATGCTGGCTCCAGATCTGGATTCAAATGTTAATCGCTTCTAAGCTGGGGCAAGGCCCATCTCTCAAACAAACAAACAACGCCTCCCTGGCAGACAATAACTTTGCTCTATAACTGCTGGGTGTGTAAGTTCACCTTGGCGACTAGACTTGTTGCATCGTGGTACCATGCTGGAGTTCACTTAGTGAATGAGAGCAACCCATTTTCTTACAAATGTTGGTAGAAGCAGTCTGCATGCTTAGGTGCTTGATTTTATACACCTGTGGCCACCGAAGTGATTGGAACACCTGAATTCAGTGATCTGGCTTGGTAAGTGAATACTTTTGGCAATATATTGAAAGCCAGTAATGTGTTTTCCCTGCTCGTGACTATGAAAGGGTCTGCCTGGGTGTGAATGACTCTGCAGATGTCTGGGTACCCTCCAAGTTGTTTTGACAACACAGATTGTCCTACACAGCCACTAAACTACAAGAGCACCAACAAAACTCCACCCTACTACATATTAGTATGAAGAGATCAACTACTTGTGTCCAAATGAACATAAATGAATCTTTAAAAAAAAAAATGAAGCAAAATAAGAAGCAGTTGCTTCTCTTCACCTCATTTGAACCTCTGATAGCTCTTTTGTACAATAGGCTCTTACCAAGAATATTCACTAACCAGCTGCCTCGAGGTTTAGCATGTTCATGACCTTTTAATAAGTCATATTGCTGAGCAAAGCTGTGCCGGGCGGCTACGTACAGCATTACCTTCTCCCACCCTGCTTTCATCTCTGTGCCCTGAGGGAGATTTCTAATTAAGCAAGACTGGGTAAGCTCTTTTGCTAAAGTGATTAATGTTAGTAATTCTCCATCATCATATCTTCCCTCACTGGCCTGGTGTTGTCCCGAACCACAGAACGCATCGGCCGTCTCCCTGCCAGCCCTTTTTATCACAGCAAATGATATTGATTGCTTATAATGAGGCTGTCATAGCCGTGTGTATTTGTGATGAGGAAACAAAGGAGACAACAGCAACCAGACAGGGTTTGATGTCGTGTAGATATCAAATGAAAACAACCAGGGGTTGTATGCAGAAGGCAACGTGTCTCTTTATTTTATGAATTTGTAGCACCGCCTTTACCCCTTGGTAGTAATTGATTAGCTACGTTATGTTTGATTTTTAGCAAAGACCAAAACCAATTTGCAAAATGTCCGCGTCTCCAGCTCTATTAATATCCTTTAGCATTTAGGAGTTATTGACAGTTATTTTTTGGGGTTAACTCGTGCACATGTACACATTAGCTTTCACATGTCTGTACTGCTGCGCTGTTGTATAGGGAGTTGCTGTCACTCAGCAAATTGCACAATATTTCCTTTAGGCTCAGTGGAAAATTACTTACAGCGGCTTCTAAAAGTGACCTTGACTGGGATAAATGAGGCTGGTTTTGTGTGTTATGCTTAGAGAAGCAGAGAAAGAGAAATCAAAGTGAGAGAGAGACGATGAAATGCATTTAGCTTTGGTCCTGTTCTGCTGGAAGAGACCTGGTTTTTGACCAGCGGATGTTACTAAGAAGCAGAGATACATCTCTGTTGGCTCACTGTCTTTTGCGTGCATGGGCTTCAGTTTTGAGCTCTAGAGTGAAGCACACATAAACAAAAATTGTCTAAACACATTAAAACCACTGGATTTTACTGGCAAAGCGATGTGGACGTGTTTGTGTGTTTGCGTCCGTGCACTGCCTGTATACTGCTGTAATTGACAAAAAGTTAAATGATTTGGCTTTTTCACCCTAATACATATACGCAGTTGTCTTGCCCCCTTTCCAACAACAAAATACCTGGCATAATTTCTATCTAGACTCTTGGGCCCAAATCAGTATGCACACACAGCATTCAGCCCTACAAACGAAAGGCAGGGATTGGGAGGGGTGGCGAAAGTGAAGTGGCCTGCATTTGAGCACTTGGTGGGGTTATGAGAGGCATACATATAGCTATAGACATGCTAGACTACAGTGGTACAACTGTTAGGCAGGTAAGTGAGTTAAATAAGTGGTAGGTAGTAGTGGACTGAAATCTGGGAGTGGGACAAAACTGCACAGAGGCAGCAAGGGGAAAGCTAAGCTGTTATACAGTTTTGCAGTGACCAAGCCCAGGCTAGAGCACCTTGGCTTTGCATGGCAGATTCCACTTTGGCCTAGGGAGTAATGGCATAATACATCACATAGTTTGATATTGTACAGCGCATATTATAGTTCAGCACAGCATGGCACTGTAGCCCGCAGAAATGCAATCTCACCATTTGTCATCCTTGGCCTTATCATACTGAACAAGTCTGCTGAGCCTCAGGGTGTCAAGCTCTGCAAACACAGGTCCATTGTGGCAAGGTTATTGAAGGAATATGATGTGGTGATTAGCTGATTATTTCTTCTTCTTTTTTTTTTATTATTGCTGCAATCATTTAGATAATCTTCTGTGTCACACTGTTACTCTGCAGGATTAAAAAACAAGAAAAAAAAGCTCTTTTCGTTCAGGAGAGTTGTGTGAGCAGGGGAACTGCTCGGTGATTTGACCCAGCAAGCAGTAAAAGATTGGTACTGAGGAGCTGTAATGAGTTTCTGGATCAAGAGCAGGAAAAGCAGAAAACATACTAATGCAAAAAAAAAGAAAGCTAAATGAGGTTTCAATTAAGCTGATACTGTGAGAGATTTTTATTGATGTTCTGAAAATCCATGCATCCCCGTTGTTGTGATCCGCCTCCTCCTGACAAGTGTCAGAGGACCCTGTAGACCTCTCAGCCCCCCTATAGGGGACAGCTGTCCTATAGACTCAATGCTGAAGTGTCCTACCTCTGTCTATTGTGACAGAGATGACCCAGGGCGAGGAGGATGAGAGGACCTGATATCAGCAGCACTGCTGTCTGTGTGACAAGATGCTGAACTTGCAAGCAGCTGACATGGCTGAGCCTGTAGAATAGACGTACCATGTGATGTAGTATGTGGAGTGGAACATGCAACGTGTCGCTTTGCTCAGGGTCCTTGTTTCATTTTTAAATTTAAGGTAAGGACGTCAACTTAGTAGTTTCGCTTACAAAAATTAATGGTTACAGAGTGGATTTTTAATGGTTTACTGTAAAAGCACCATCTTGCCATGATATTGACTTGATATAATTATTGCAGAATAAACATAGTGTTTTGTTGATATTGTTAAGGTGACAAGAGTGAGTGTTTGTGTGTCGTGTTCCTAATATTTCCCCATTTAAATCACCAAAATCAGGGATAATTTATCAATTCTTTTTCTTTCCTTGTCTCTGGGAAAGTGATGGGAAATGTTCAGCCTTCTCCTAAAAACCTCTGTTTAAATCAGATTGTGTCAAAGTGCTTGATTTGTTCGATAGGAGTCAAAAATATGAAATGGAGACGTGCTGTTTGTTGCAGGCATTGTCATTTCTGACCGTACTGATGTCATTGTAGGATCTGTTTTGGTATAAGAGGAGAGTGATGTGTTTTGGGCCTCTGTTTCAGCTGCTTCATTAACTACCATTAAACTGGTGGCTTAATGAAGGTAAGCTAATGTAGTGGAGCCATGCATTGAGCTAATGTGTGGAGGTGTTCATGGACAGATTTGTCTATAATTAGTCCATAACTCAGGAGGTTGTGAGTAGTGGAGGATGGAGGGAGTGCTGATTTGCAGGACCGTAAGCATAACTTTACGGTGTGGTACAACAATATTCTATAACTATAATATATAGTACGCCCACAAAGAGTTCTCATACATTTTGCATTTGGAATATTTATTAATATCATTAAGTAACAACCTCACTGGCTACTTTGGTACACCTGTTCAACTGGTTGCTAATGCAATTATCCATTTAACCAGTCACATGGCAGCAACTCAATGCATTTAGGGATGTAGACATGGTGAAGAGACCCACTTCGCTTCAAACTGAGCATCAGAATGCTAAAGAAAGGTGATTTAAGTGACTTTGAACATGGTATGGTTATTGATGCCAGACATGTTGGTCTTAAAGTATTAAAGAAATTGCCCAACTACTGCACGCAACTATCTCTAGGATTACAGGGAATGCTCCAAAAAAGAGAAACTATCCAGTGAGCAGCAAATCTGAAATGCCTTGTTAATGTCAGAGGTCAGAGGAGAATACTCAGACTGCTGTGATAGGAAGAGAACAGTAACTCAAATACCCACTTAATACTAAGGTATGTAGAAGAGTATCTCTGAACGCACAACAAGTCAAAGGTTGGAGCAGATGGGCCACAGCCACAGAAAACCACACCGGGTGTCACGGATCCCTCCTCCCTTGTATTAACAGTTCAGTCTTTTTGTAGTGTAATAGTCTAGGGAATATTTTGGAGGGGCTTTAGTACCAGCTGAATTTTGTTTAAATGCCACAGCCTACCTGAGGATTGCTGCTCCCTTTATGACCACAGCGTACCCATCTTCTGATGGCTGCTTCCAGCAGGACAGGGGCGCCTCCAGAAATTTTTCATAGGGGTGGCCATATGGGGTCCACTAAAAATATTGAGGTGGCACACCAAAAACAGAATTTTCAGTTTTCAGCTTAAATGCCTAGTTAAATTTCCTGCTATTTAAGTTGATATCACTAAAAATATGTCATGGTTCTGGGTCAGTTTGACCCAGAGTTCAATTCCACCATCAGGCCGGGGTCTTTCTGTGTGGAGTTTGCATGCTCTCCCCGTGTTTGCGTGGGTTCTCCCCGGGTACTCCGGCTTCCTCCCACAGTCCAAAGACATGCAGTTTGTGGGGATAGGTGAATTTGAAACACTAAATTGCCCATAGGTGTGAATGCAGGAGTGACTGTGAGTGTGAATGGTTGTCTGTCTATGTATGTTAGCCCTGCGACAGACTGGCGACCTGTCCAGGGTGTACCCCGCCTCTCGCCCCAAGACAGCTGGGATAGGCTCCAGTGCCCCCTGCGGCCCTGAAAAGGATAAGCGGAAGCGAATGGATGGATGGAATGGATGGAAATCCATAATAATCTGTTTTAATTGATTGATTGAGTGATTGATTGAAAACAGAGCACCTTTAGATTCTTATCATGGATAAGCAGACAAATCTGCAGCATGTGCTGTCATGTCAGTATAGACCAAAATCCCAGAAGTGTGTTTCCAGAACCTTTTTAAATCTGTGCCATGAAGAATAAAGGCAGTTTTGAAGGCAAAAGGGGATCCAAGCTAGCAAGGTGTACCTTATAAAGTGGCTGGTAACACAATAACTTATAATAATATAAACTTTCTTCAACACAGAGTTTTTAAAGAGATCGTCTGGCTGTTTTCCATGATTGCATGCAGCAAGCCAATCTGTTACGTGGCAGGAGTTTTCACATATGCAAATGTGCTGACAAGATCAGCTTGTATATTTTCCTGCATTCAAAATGTTCCCTCCTGCAGTGAAGAAATAATAAAATAGAGCAGAATAGAAGCACAGAATAGAAAAAGCAGCAGAAAACAGGAGAGGGCATGCAAGAAGGGTATTAAAAATAACAATCCAATGAGAAACAGAAAGATGGATAGATTCCTTTTAAGGCTTGTTTTGTTAATGGCTTTTGTGTGTCTGTATCTCACTCAAAATACCAACCTGAACACAGCACATACGATGAAGACTTTACATCTCCATGCCTGTTAGGAGGAGGATGAAAGAACCAGACTTCCACTTAGTGTGGACAGCTGAACACACTGTAGTTGTTTTGGGTTTTTTTTTAAACCTAACTAAGTAGTTTTGTATTATCTAAAACCTAAAGTGTTATCTGTGTGGGTCTAATATTTCCACGGCCTGGGTGTCAAAGCAAAGACACCAAAATAGACACCTTGTACGTAATTTGCCGAGTCCAGCCTGCGGCTTCTGATAGAACATTGCTATTTGACGCCCTGGTATACACGCTCGCACACATGCGCTTTACCCCAGCTGTGCACCCTGGGCCTGCAAAGGCTAATTGCCATGGCAACGGGCTATTGAAAGAGGTGAGGGTCAGCTGGCTCTTTTTAGATGGAAGGACAGGTGATTTGACAGAGAGAAAGGGTCCAAATTGACTCCATTCAACTGAATTTCTAGCTTTCATATTTCGGTCAAAGCAATGCGAAGACTTATTTTTGTGCGAGCCCAACAAGAATAAGACGAACATATGCGGATATTCTTTACTGCCACAGCTATAGAGGACACCTACGCAAATAAATTGCATACTTTCAGGCTTTCAAAAATTCATACACCCTGAAAAGAAAGATAGAAAGTTAAGCAAAAAAAAAAAATCTTTCTTTTTTGTCTCTTTGCAGCTGTTGCTATCCCACTGTGTGCTCTGTGTGGTTGTTTATTTAGATCTCTGCTGGTACACTGCGAGTTGTGAGCTGTGTTATCGGCCTAGGCTAGCTCACCTCCTGGTTCTGCAGACGCTCTGCTGATAAATTGTTATCATGAGTCACTGATGCATCCTATGCTTTTTTCCCCCCCCTTTGTGTTCAAAGGTACAGAAAAATACCAGCACTCCTTTTTTAATAGAAGCACACCAGCCTTTACTGACACTGACAGATGGCGCTCACTCTTAAGGTGACACACAACAACCTCTCAGTCCACCCACCGCACACCTCTCACTCACAAAACACTTACTTTTGCACTTTATTTATTTTTTTGGTTTGAGCACGCTAAACGCAATCACCCACACATGCAGCCACACCCTTTCCATGTTTGTAGTACTGTAGTGACTTGTTAGTGTGCACAGCGGGAGTGAGTGTGTGATAAATGGCTATATGAATTATGAATGATGAAAGATGACGGGGAGCCAGTGCCTGCTTAAGCCTGCTACTGCACTCAACATGCACGGATTGATGGAGCGGGTTTGTGTGGGCGTGCAGCATGAAGAAAAAAAAAAGTGTTTTCCTCTGTTTGTACTTGTGGGCATATTTGGGTTTGTTGTGAATGCACAGCGGTGCGGTTCTTTAATATTAGCAGCTGGTAAATTCATTTTAGAGTGTCTGAGGCCAATTTTAGCTCTCTCCTTTCAGTGGATGCGGAAGTATTTTGAAATGCTCGGCTCTCACACCCTTCCTGTGTTACTGTTAAAGACATTTCAGTAATATTCTTCACCTTCCTCTTGACCGATTTTGTTTTTTTGCCTCGTCTCACTTTTGTGTAAGGGTTTTCTGTTGTGTATTTTTAGTGCTGTGTTAACGTGTCAACATTTTCAAATCCCCGATAACCAGTTAATGCAGATTAATCCGTGTGAGGGGTTACTCGGCGTTAACGCGTTAACGCAGCTTAGACGCGTTAACGCCGTCATCACGACTAACGTGATTAACAGTTAACCCATCTGGAGCGCAGACTGACTCAAAATCCCTGAAATGTCTCTGTCAACACATTCCAGTTTGTCCAGAGTTTGTCCATTCTGCGCTCCAGACGAGTTGAGTGCGTTAAAACTTTTAATCGCGTTAACGTTGACAGCACTAGTATTTTTGTCTTAAAGAATTCAGCAGTGCTTTAGTCAAAGCCTGTAAAATTCAGTTAAAACTGAGGGTTATCTTCCAGTTTACGCTCAGCATAAAAACATCAGCAAGAGTTTGAGCTGTCACCTGAGAAAGCTTCAGGCCAAAAAACAAAATAAATCCGTTTATACTTGAGAGAAAGAACTGTTGACACTCACAAAGCGGGAGATAGATATACAAAACTGTCAAGAACTGGAGTGAGAAGTATCACCAAGAAATTCAAAGAGAGCCACACAGTACAGAACAAGCCTGGCAGAGTTAGGAAGTGAAAGATTTCAAAGACTCTGGAAAGAAAACTAGTGAGAGATGTGTAAAGACGCAACTGCCAAGACACGAGTGACAGTGGCTTAGCCAAGTCAGGAATTGTAGTCTGAAAGAAGACAATCACTGAAACCCTACACAGGAATGGACTGCAAGATTACAGACCAAAAGAAAAGCTCCACTTCTGCAGGAGAGAGACCTTCAAGCCAGACTGAAGTATGCAAAGGACAACCTGGAATTGCATCCTTTGGTCACAGAGACACTGCTTATATTTGGGGAACGAAAGAAGAGGTGTACAACCCAAAGAACAACATTCCCCCACAGTGAAACGAAGGACTCAGTGGTAGAAGAAGGAATCATGAAGAATGAAGACTGTGAAGACATTGAAAGAAAACCTTATTCTGTCCTCACCTGTATCCCCATCATTTCATCAGTTAAATTCACGAGGCTTAACCTAACAAAGAACATGTCAAGTTGGTATTTATTTTGTTTGTCTGATACAGTCATAAATATGAGCTAACATAATGTCAGCTGTAAAATCATTTTTGGCTGAGCTAATACATCGACCACAACATTAATATCAGCTGCCTGAGTTGCCTGTGTAGCTCACGGGGTGAGCAGGCTACAAGTAGGCTGAAACACAGCGGCCTAGGTTTGAGTCCGAGCCACTCTCTCTCTCCCTTCTTTCCTGTGGAGGGGCAAAGAGACCAACAAAATGATGTTAAACAAAACAACTGCCTTAACCTTAGTAGCTTCACCAGGCCAGAACAACGCCCACATGACTGGAGTTTCCAGCAACATTGTGTCTTTCTAACAGGATGATTAATGTGTAATTAAGTGAGCACCATTGGCACAAAGGAATGAACTATTAGGCTTTGGCCTCGCAGGAAATATGACTAAGATCAGTGAAATTAGTATGAAATGTTGGTTTTAACAACAAATAACTTCCACTTCACATTAATAATTTTTTTTAAGTGTTTCGTGGTGGTGCAGTGATTAGTTCTGTCACCTCAAAGAAAGAAGACCCTGGGTGGAGGTTGGGTTAATTAGTGATTCTAAGTCGACCGTAGGTGTGAACGTGAGTGTGTCCCTCTCTGTGTGTTAGCCCTGCGACAGACTAGCAACCTGTCCAGGATGTACCATGCCTCTCACCCTATGGCAGCTGGGATCAGCTCCAGCCCTCCTGCCACCCTGGATTCTGTACATGGAAGAAAATGGATATGTAACAAAAATCATCACCAATTTTTCCTTAAACTGCCAGTGTTCCTGGTTTCCCTGGTGTATGAACTGATCTCCCAGCCGTGACTTCAGGTTTTTCCCTTGGCTTTAGTGTGGGACAGTCCTTCTGCATTTATCTGGCTGTCGGCTGCTCCTCCATACACATACTTCATAGCCCCAGGGAATTCCTATGCTGTCACTTTTTAAAGCTGTTGCTGACTTACAGCATACGTGTGTGTGTGAAGTACCTGATATGTCCCCAACAGAGGTCATTCCCCTTTGTTTGCTGTATCACTTTGAATTTGTCTCTTACTCCATGCTTGTTTTTTTCTTCTTCAGTTTTTCTAACCTCCATCTTGTTGCTGTCTCATTGTTGAGTCAGACTGCTGCAACTGCTGTTT
>VOQK01018503.1:19202-34654 GCA_015052645.1 Benitochromis conjunctus
GCTGTTTTTCAAATGGCACCTTCATCAACACTGTGACATTGCAGCAGTGTTTATCTTCGCAGCCTCCGTATCAAACTGTTCCTCTTCACCGAGATATGAAATGTAACAAAAGTGTCAATTATGACACTTGTTAAGCGGATGTAAAAGCAAAAGCATACACGATCCAACTCTTGTGTTTGTCTCAGGCGGTATACAGTGTAGGGGTTTCTGGGGTAAGCTGAATTTGTAGTTAGCATCCTCATCTACTTTTGCCGTATCACTTGCCTGTTCTAGTTAGAGAGTCCTCAGGGGAGCGGCACAGTGCTCGGCAGATGATCCAGCAAATTTTCGTCATCAACCCCCAGTGAAGACGCAATTAATCAAAATGTTGAGTTAGCAAAGTTTGTGAGACAGCTGGCGCATGAAAGGGAGGGAGAGGTTGGCCTCTGTCGGCTGTTTGCTTTGATCATTTACCCGGAGCCACAAATGTGGTCGCTGTTTAATCGATAGGGGAGCGCTGCTCATAGCTGTGGGTCAATAGCATCTCTGGCCAAGATAGTTCAGCCTGTAATGAAATCGAATTTCAGTTATGAGACATTCTCTGAGAAAAAAACTTCTGACAATTAATTAAATGTGCAATTTTTCATGGATGTTGGCATTTTATTTGTTTTATTTAAAAGAATGGATGAAGAGAGCTGAGTTTCAGACAGCATACTTTAGCATCATATTGTGATAAATAGGAGGAACACCATTAGCTCCTAGGACTCACACAGCACGGAGGAGATACTGGGGGAGATACCAGCATGTTCTCATAGTTTTGAGTTCTTGGGATTTTTATGTTTTTTCCAAGTTTGTATTTAATTGTCTTTGTATTATTATCCTGTATTCTGTATTGCTATTATTTAGCTTTATGTTATTTCTCCATACCTGACATGCTTTCCTTTTGGTGCTGTTATTTAGTTTTCAGCTTCTGTTTGATAAATCTTTAGGTTCGTTCTGTTTTGTGGGTTCATAACTTTTGGTTCTGAGATGGGATTCCTGTCTGAGCTCCATAGCCTTCTGTTTATGGTGTTCTTTTTGCTCTTCTTATACTTATACCTTGCTTGCTTTAGTTGGCGATAGGTTTGTTAATCCCCTTTTTGTATTTGCGTTCCATGTATTTTTTTGTCCTTTGTCTCTCTATCAAGTTTGCTTCTGTGTTATTTTATTTTTTATTTTGATGGTCTCTTGCCGCTCATGCTTTGTGTTTAGCTCTACTTCCCTTGTCTCATCTTCTATGATTAGTTTCAGCTGTCCACTCACCTGTTTCCTCTCCCCTCGTTACCTGGTGTGTATTTATTGGCTCGGTCCCCAGCCTTTGTTTCCTGCTGCCTCCTAGTTAGTTGTAGTTTTGGATCCTTTATCCTGCATTTGTTTTGTATTTAGCGAAAGCTCTGCATTAAAGCTGTTTATGCCTTTCAGTTTGTCTCCTGAGACTGGTCTGTTTTCTGCCTGCCACGCTGTCGTCTGAATGCAGGTGTGGTGGATTGCGTTTTTTCATGACCTGCGAGCAGAAGCATGAGCTCCTGGTAGGGCCGCTCATGCTGGACAGGTCAAAGGGTAGAAGTCAGACAAATTTGGACTACCTCCCCTTGGGGTAAAGGTGTTGGGGTAACAATAACACCTCTAGACCAGAAAATAAAAACTGGGGATTGCCCAGATCCAGGTGCACTGGCAGGATACAGGGAGGCATCAGTGGCCTATGGTTCTCATAAGGCAAAGGGGCTTAGACAGGAAGACACTGGGGGAGATGGGGAAAGCGTGCCAGGTTAAAAAAATAAAATTAACAAGAAAGATAGTTGTGCTTAAATCTAAGATCACACAAACAGTCATTCCTGAGCAATCTTTCTCACTACAAAATATTGGACTGTTGGCCAGCAGTAATAGCTTCATTCATCACATTACTGATGTCTTTCCTTCTTGAACACTTGACTAATCCAGAAAAGCAAACTGCCAAAACATCTGCTTTCATAGATGTGCTAATGATCAATTAATTAAATGCATTTGGATTAGCGGCACCTGATTGCTACTTATCCTCTTAATTCCTGAAGAAAACGTGCGAGTGTATCCGCTGCTTCTGCGCTTTGGTTTATTTCTGTTAAATAAATAATGCCGCAATATGTCATTTTTGTTCCTCTGAGGTTTATTTCCCTTATTGTAGAACCTGTTAAGAGTCAGACGATTTTCTTTTGATATGTAAAACCTTAGAATTGAAAAGGGTGTACTTTTTATTTCACAAGAAGTGTGATGGCTGGGAAAAAAAAAACGTTTACTGGAAGGCTTGGAAGTAAAATAAAAAGATGAATCAAGCGCATTATGTGTTAAAGCATTTTGGATGGTGCGTTAAAGGTTAAGTAGGTGAACTGATGTACAAAAAAGAACCTTGCAAACTATTCTCGTAAGAAAAGCTTGCACATTTGGCGATTTCTGTAGCATAGACAGATGTGCTGAATGGCAAAGAAGCCATATGGTCGCCATTATGTGAGCAAGAACGAGGGAATTACCTTCCATTGTGTGTGTGGGTGAAGTGTGAAATATGATAAAAAGCAGAAGATGGCAAGTGAGGCTGAGCTTTTGGGATGATGTCAGTCGGAGCGCTTCTTTGTGGAGAAGTGCGCTCTACGCCGATGTGGCGATGAGGCAAGCGGATATCGTTGTGAACACAAAAGAACATGGAGGATATTTGGATTTGTGACAGAGAACGAGAGAGCGGGCAAGTCAAAGAAAGACACTGAACTACAGAAAGACTGACAAAAACAGGCAGAAAATACAGGCCACTGAGCAAAGGAGAGGGGGTGTTAAGAATCTTGGAGGGATGTCAACTCTATCTGCCAGCAGACCGAGGCAGCATGGGATTGTCAGGGATGGAGGGATCGTCGGCACAGAATACAAAAAGAGTGCGGAGAGCGTAAGAGACAGACACAGCCAAGCGAGAGTTAAGACTTTGGAGAGATGTCAAGTGTTTCTATTGTTGTTTTGAGTGAGCTGCGGTAGGGCCTGACTGAATTCAGAAAAAACAAAAAGCCCAGACCAAATGTGGAAAGTTTATGTTAATACCACCTCTGTGTGGAACAAAGAGAAAGGAAAAAGATATTAACAGATTTTGTCGATTCCAACAGGAAGAAAGGCCTCACAGTGACTTGTTGTGCTGGGACAGTGTGTTTGTGTGTAAGCAGAGAAGTACTCTGATGTGAGTCTCAGTATAGTGACATATTTTTTTTGTCCTGAACCTGGAAAGCAAATGCTGAGAAGGCCCAGGTGGTGTGCAAGACCTGCTGTTTCCTCTTCTTTTCTTTTTTTTTTTGTGAGTACAGGCTTATGTAACTTGTTTCGAGAGGTCACTCTGGGTTATCTACGGTCTCTGAGTGTTTGAGAAAAACATTTCATTTAACTGGGCTTCACGGAGTTTGACGTGTACAAGCAAGGCAGAGGTTTATTTGTATCCCGTCTGCAAAACGTAATGCTTGGCACTGATAATGTGTTGTTGTTGTTGTTGGAAAGACTGGCCATGTGCAACACATGCAGATGAGAGTGATGATTTTGCTTAACATGCTTGCGTATGTATACAGTGGCACTTCCTGAAAGCAGCAGCCTCACGAGCAGGACAGTAGAGTGCCCTGTCCTAATTTTTAATTTAGTATTTAAAGTGGTCTTGAGCAACAGTTCTCCGAGCTTTCTGAAGGTCTTGTAAAGTTTTTCTTTGCACATTGGCTGTTTTGGGTTTTTTTTTTTACTCGTTTTCACTCCACTCATTTCACTCGTTTGTTAGTTTGTTAAGCTACTTAACCTCACTTATGAATAATGCAACCAATGTTGTGTCTACACATAACAGAAAACTTAACAAAGAACCAATTTTAAATTGATTCTGAGGAACTTTATTAGCAGCCTGTTGCAAAAACACATCATTTGTTCACAGTCCTTTAGTTGACTCTGTGAGCTATTAGCCAAAACTTAGCATATCTTGGCATTGTAAAAACAAATCGAGGAAAGTGAACGAGTGCAGGATAAAGAAGATTCAGCCCAAGCAGCAGCAGGTGAACAGTGTCAGTCATGCCATTGAGAAATAAGAAAAACTGCAGCGAAGCCCTGAGAGATGCATCTGACCCTTCAGCTGATCCATCTACTGTTCACTGAAGCCTCGTCAGAAATGGTCTCAGTGGAAGGGCGGCGGTCAAGAACCAAAAAAGGAAGTGCCGTGTGCTCTAAAGGCTTATCTAGAAGGTCCTCTTTGGTAGGGCAGATGCAAACTCAGTCCTATCAACTCTGTCTTCATCACAATCTGATGAAAACCCTGATAAAGTGCAATATATAATATACAATATACTTACTGTTTCAATAAATTGCTGCGCCTATTTCCCATTTTCCTACCTGGCTCAAGACCTTTGCACAGTACGTTATATCAAATCTAATTATATGTAATCAAATCTAATTAAAAATAATTTGAAAAGTTTTGCCACCATCTTTGCTGTTGCAGAATTCTTAGATTGCTGTTCAGGAGATTTTGAGTACTATGCCTTTCTCTTATGAATTCTCTCTTATGGCTTTGAAGAAGGAGACTGCATTGATCTGCATGCAGATCCCAGTGTAACTGAGCACCCATGGGATGCGTCAAAACCAGCCAGGTCCACAGAGGACCAACAAGCAACCCAACTAAACAGACACTATTCTAGTGCCAGACTTCCCTCTGGAGGTCTAGCATCTGTGCTGCGATGCATCAGAGCTGTTTTGGTGGCACGAACGGGCAGACACAATTCTAGACATGTGGTTTTAGTGTTGTGGCTGATTGGTGCGCGTAGTAAATGGAGCAGTGTTTAAAAAACCTGTCCTATATATTATTCAGAAGAGAATGTGTTATTGGCAAAGTCAGCATGTGAAACAGCCTGCTCTCTTTAACCGTCTCTGATATTCTCTGACAGAGGAGGAAGTCTTTCCTACCTTGACACTGGAAATAATTCTACCTACCTGTCCTTTAATATGTCAGAAGAAATACTGGCTCAGCACAACTAGAAGGCCACCACTTACCTCTGTCCCCCGTCTCCCACGGATGCTGGGCATAGAGATATATGCCACTTCACTGTTCTCCTTTACTGACAGAAATGACAGCTGAGTCCCTTTGGGATTCCTTATGAAAAATGCACACATGTCATTCATGTTTTCTTACTGCATAGGTTCACTCACAAATGGCTTTTTTCCCCTCTACCACCACAAACAAACTCACAGACCTTCTCATCCTTTTACATGTTTCCTCGTTTTAAACTAATATCTACCTCTTGTGGCTGTCCACTATACCAGAGTAATGACGTTCTTCTAAGTAGCCTGTCATGCTGGAAAGGTTTCCTGTTGTTCCTCCTGCCTTTACCGGGGACAGGATGTACAATATATCTCTGGACGGAGACACAGAGGAAGGAAGAAGGGACGCTTCTTATTGGTAGTGCCAACATGGCATGGAGAATTGCCCAGCCTAGCAGAGCTAGTTTCTCTGCGCCACCTGTTCGACTGCCCTCCTGCTCAGATACCTGGCCCTGGAAAGTGAACCTGTCATTATGGGAAGATCAGCCGCATGATAGGTTTGTGTTTGTGTGTGTGTGTGTGTGTGTGTGTGTGTGTGTGTGTGTGTGTGTGTGTGTGTGTATGTGTGTGTGTGTGTGTATGTTTGTGTGCTGATTCCAGCAAATCTGCCAACACTCCTTCCCTCTTTGTTGCCCTTTGTGTTCGGTTGCTTTTAATAAACCTCCCTGGGACTACAGCATTGGCTTTTGAGTCCCACTTGGGTTGCAAATTGAACTTGAAAGAAAAAGGTGTTGCTTTGTGATAAATGTTCAGAATGTTTCATATTTATGGTTACTGTACCTGTTGCCTTCATGTGCTATTTTTTTCCTAATGTGAATTATCTGTTCTTCTTTTCTACTTTTGTATATCCCAGTGGGGAAGCAGGAGGGGTGGTTTTTTTGTAATAATGATTTGTCCTTCTTTGGTCCTATTCCCTCTATGTTCTGCTTGTTGCATATAGGACAGTGTAAGATTGTGTGACATCTAGGCTTTTTGTTACTTGATGTTTGCATTCCACTTAGTTGTCCTTCTCTTTGCACAGATGGATACATTAAGAGTGCCTGAAATGACCACCGCAGTGTGTTTGTGTGTGTGTGCTCATTCATCTTTTTTTTCCTGCATGTTTTTTTGGCACACCCAACCTCTGCACTGAGACACTCAGAGGTGGCTATTGTCCCATGAGAGCTTGGACGTGCCATGAAGAGGTGACAGGAAGGGAGGAGTAGGGCTGATGATGTTGTTTGTTTGCAAAGTGTTTTCTCATTTCACCCTCCTCTGTCCTGAACAAAGGGCTTGGAGAGGGAGATAATGTAACTAGGCTCTCATGGGGAAAGGTTATCTACTGTTCCCTGTCAGCTGATAGCGCAAGACAGGACACTTCAAGTCCCATACCGCCCAGACGCTGCCACTATGCTCTTCAATTAACCCAAGGTCATGGGAGATGTATAAGGGCCAGCACATGCACATACCTGCTTAAGAGACCATCAAACAGATGTACATAGAGTGACAGATGTACTGAAAACGTACACAGCAGGAAAGAATCAATTGGATCTCACTGTTTCCTGACCTTTTATCCCGCCACGAGGACTTTAGAGTACAGCTATACTATGAAGATATTGGACCCTATTAAATGAACTGAGCTGTGTATCTAGCTGCTTATCAGAGCCACACTCTACTGGCTGACAGTGCAGTTTCAGCTGCTACAAGGTTAGATGACAGATTGTCCTCAAGTGGTCAGGAACAGGCACACAAAACTGCATAAAATCTCATGTAACCACACTGATAACATACTTGGAAACTTTGCAAGCCTGGGCAGTTTGTTCGTCTCGCTCCTCTTCTCTCTTGGCTGCCGGGAGGTGTGAGGTGGTTTGTACAATTCTAATGACCTTGAAAGTCAATATTTGGTATGAGCACCTTTATTCTTCAACACAGCCTGAACTCACTTAAGCAGCTTCCTTCTAATTTCTTTAAGTAGTCTTCAGGAATAGTTCTCCAGTCTACTTTAAAGACATTCAAAGCTCTTCTTTGGATGTTGGCTGCCTTTTGTTCCATCCGCTGTCAAGATGACCCCACACTGCTTTAATAATGTTTACGGACGGGCTCTGGGGAGGCCAATACATGACTGATAGTCTTCCGTTGTGTGTTTTTGTATCCAGGTATACTCTTAATTGCATTGCCTGTGTATTTGGGGTCATTGTCATGCTAAAATATGAAGCCATTGCTAACAAAAATCTGAAGGTACTGTTCTGTGTTCATGATGCCATTCATTTTGATAAGATCTCCATCACTACTGGCTGAAATGTAGCCCCAGACCACATCTGAGCCTCCATTGTATTTTGCAGATGGCTGTATACACTTGTACCTCTCTCGTGACCTCTTACATATATTTTGAGGACCATTTGAAAAACAAATTCAAATCTGGATTCATCAGCCCATCAGACCTGTTGTCACTGATTTTCTGTCCAGGACTTGTGTGATATGGCATACCTCAGCCTTTTCTTCTTTTCTACTCTTTCTTTCGTCTATCTATTAATGGTCCTTTGGTAATCATCTTGTTGGGGCAAAAATACTATTTTATGGCTGTCAAACTGTGGTAATCCTTTGGATTTGTTATAAAGAAATGGGAACAAATTTATTTTTGTGACAGCGTGCTAGTAACAAAGTGCCTAAAGATTTGCTATGTTATCTGTCATATGTCGACAGAGGTCAGGGTTAAGTGGCTTAACAAACCGAAAAACATTCCTCTAACAATGGTTCAAAGACTGGAGTGAAAATGAGTGAAAAAGCAGTCAATGTCCAAAGAACTATTGCTATAGACCATTTAAAAAAAATTACATTTAAAATTAAAAGTAGCTGTGGCTCCTGAGAAGCAAAATATATCACGAAAATATTCTATTAAAACAACAGAAATTTAGAATTTGATGCTAGAAACACATTTAACTGTGTTGGGATAGGAGCATGTTTGCTCCTGTGTTGCATCACCTCTTTTTAAAAAAAAACTAACACACCATCTGCTGTAGCACAGAAAGAAGAATACGTGTCGCCCTGACTTTTTCTGAAGTGGAGTAATAATGGATCAATATTCTTTTCACTGTCAAACCTCCTCTTTCTGCCTTTTATCTTTTCTGTCTAGTAATGTGTTGCTACACACATTTTCTATCTTGACATACCTCATTATTTTTAATAAGCTTTCACAGTATTTGGGAATAGAGGCTAAATGGTCCAGGGATTTCTGTTAAGATGAATTTGGGTTGGTTCCCATAATATACACTTTTATTATTACTCAGCAGGCGCCATTGCTTTTACTGTGCGATTTGCATTAATTGCGAGTATAAATATATTAATAAATAATGAAAATCTGGCACTCTCTCTGACTCAAAGGCTCCCAATCTGGCTTGTGAAAATGTCAATAAAAAGGGGAGGCAACAACTACACCAGATATCTCCACTCAAAGTCATTTAAGGCATCTTCTTCTACCTTACCTACGTCACTCCAGGATGACTTGCGGAAGTTGTGAGAACACCGCATGTCACCGGAACTCATTTCTGCTTCAGAGATACTGATGAGAAAGGATAAAAGAAGACAGGAGAAGGGGGAAATAACCTAGTTGACCCATCAGCAGAAGCCGGTGTGTCATAATGGGAGGCAGGGTAGGATTTGATTAGCAAACTAATGAAATCAGTCATGCTGCGTTGTGTGTGTTTGTGTCTCTGGATCTGTCTCTGACACACAGTCACTCTCACACACTCACTCTCGCACATTTTCATTTTTGGAGGCAGTCAAAAGCTCTCCTCAGTTTCCTGCTGCCTCTCCTCATCTGCTGTGCCATTCTGCATCACTGATGCGGAGAAATGGTTCATTGTAACTGCTGTTTACCGCTTTCATTTCCCGTCCTTGAATCTCATCCACCTGACTATCCACCCAGCTACAGTGAAGTCATCCATCTACACTTCTGCTTGCTTTGTGTACGTGTGTTTTACTAAGTGTGTAGGTGTTTAGCGATGCTGTTTTAGTGTCTCATAACTGTACATCTGTCTTTTTGTATGCCTTCTTATTTTTGTGTCCTGCTTCTTAATGCGTGTGTTCATCTTAAATTGAGACTTTGTTACCTTGTGGCACATGTGTGGTTTGTGTGTGTGTGTCAGAGAGTGGAGCCCCAGGGTGGCTTAGCAGAGCCAGTGGCAGGCCTGTCTGAAGTACTTAGTACAGACAATGCTCAGAGCCTGAGGCTGTAGCTTTGCTGACAGTTGAATTATGTGGCTAAGCACACAGTTGCAGGTACTTACCTATGCTGCTGACAAACACACAGATAACTTGTTAGTTTGGCTACGACGTGTCACAACAGCAAACAGGGAAAATGATAAGTTCAGTCACACACACCTGGGTCGCTTGTTCTCAGTGAGGCCAATTGAAAAACCCTTGTTTCTGGCTGGAAGCTAAAGGATTGATTGTTTGTCTGTATATCTGTGCAGCTGCCATGTCAATGATGTCTGTTTCTATGTGAGGTGGTGTATGTATCTGCAGTCAAGATTACAGGATTGAAATACACCATCCTTTGGCATCCTACATCTCAGATGAGCGACTAAAATGCTGGCAAAAGTTAATGAAAACGTCCTATCTGCCCTTTTCTTGGATTTGTCAATGTCTTGCTTAGTTCGGGTGGTAGAATTTGGGGAAGGGGTTGCACACAAATACGCATAACTTGCAGGAGTAATGGAAATGGACATGTTGATAGGGGTGGGAGGAAGCAGGTGTTCAAATATTTGGCTGTTTCATAGTCAGCGGACAGGAATACATCAACACTTACATGCACATGCACCCATATTACTCATATATGAAAGATTACATTTCTCATTATGGAGAAGGTCAAAATCAAGAAGGAGAAATAGAAGGAATTCAGAAATTGCTATACAGAAATCCTTCCTCAGGCTATGGGGGAATGGGCGAGAAATACAGTGGTGTGAAAAAGTGTTTGTCCCCTTCCTGATTTCCTATTTTTTTATATGTTTGTCACACAAGTAAATACAAAATTCTGTTTTCACATGAAGAAGACATATGATTGTGGGAAGGAAATATGACCCTTGGAAGAAGTTTTACTTGTATGTATCAACTGGAAATGATAGATATGGCATTGGGATATTAACCATTCATTTGTGACCCACTAGTTCTGGTCTCAAATTTTTCTTTTTGGTTTGTTTTTTTTATTTTGGTAAAAGAAGTGAACTTTTTTTTCAGCCTCTGATGACGTCACTCCACAACTGCCTATACTTTAATCCACAAAAGAACAACTAAACCCAACTCAGGCCTGTTCCAGTTACATCTGGGAGTAAGAACTGATCTGTCAGTGACATCCTCTCTTTATTTGTTTCTGTTTTCTCTTCAGGCCTAAAGACCTATCTGATTTCTGGCAGGAAGATGGAGGCTCACTCCGTCTGTACCTGTTCCCAAATAGGATTAGCTGGGACGGAGCAAGCAGATCCTCGCTGTCCCACGTCCAGAGTGCACACGCCTGATGGAGCCCCTTCGACCTGCACCCTTCCCCAAGACAGAACCAAGGTAAGTTGCTGTCTCTGAGGGAATCAGCTATGTTGTTAAATATGTAAGTATATTTTCTTGGGCTCGTCTATCATTGTACAGCTATATTGCCTGAGGAAGAACACTGAGCTCTATGTTCTGCCACAGTCTCTTTGATGTTCATCTTTGCTCTGTGTTTTTGTGTGGGCGTATCAGGAGCTTTGATAAATATTTTCATTTTTCTTTTTGCATGCACTGAGGTTTCTATTGGCTTGTGTTAAAGGAGTTAAAAAACAGAATTGCTTTGATCCATACCATGCAAAACATCCACATTTTACATAAGCTTAACCTTGAGCATCTTTGTTAATTTACTTCTTCATATTTGGTGCACTTGTATCAAATATGCTTCTGTTTGCATGCCACCTCAGTGCATATTAAATTCTAAAGAATATGAATCTAAACAAAAACACAGAGATATTGTCTAATCATATTAGTTATGCAACAAAAATGCTGTTCTCCCCATCAGGCAGCATAACAGTTCTAATCGCATACAGTCCATAAGTATTTGGCTGGTGGCACCAGTTTTGTCATTTTTGTCTTTGTTCAACACCACAGTGGATTTAAATAATTTAAACAAGTGCGGTGTGATGAGGTGCAGACTTCCAGCTTTAATTCATGAGGTTTAACAAACGTAGCCATTTTATACATAGTTCCCCTTTTTTCAGAGGATGTTTGGATAGTTGTTTCATGGCCAAGTGAGACCCGTGCCATCAATATTGTGGGACAGTTCTGTCAGCCTTAGGGGACAGACTGCATTTGGTAGCCGTTAACTGAAACTCCATATGAAGTCCGAAGCGATGCAGATGAAAGCGAAGGAGGACCATCATTAGGCTGAAAACCAAAATGAGAAGAGAGAGAGAGAAAAATTTTAATGGACAATTCAACAATCTGCTGAATTGTTAAAAACATTGAATGCACTGACCAGCTCATCAACACCAAAAGTCCCGAAAGACCACACAAGACAATTAAAGTAATGATAGAATTAATGCCATGGTTAGGAAACTTACTGTTAAAAAATCATATCATTGTCAAAGTCTATATTCAAAGACACCTTCTTTGGATAGATGAAACCAAGATTAACTTGTACCGTATGATGAAATGTGTAACTGTGAAATGAACAACAGCAACACCCAGGAGACAACAGCTCACAGTTCACAGAGTTTATTACCCTGGAAGGTTTTTTTTACAGGGATAAGTGCTGGACAGTTTCTGGTAACTCAGAACAGCAACCCTAGGCGAGAAGAGATGAGAGTTACTTCCAGTCTACAGCATGGGCGAGCACCAGAGTAATGAGCTAAGTGAATGTTTCAGAGTTGCTTACTTGGGATGGGCGTGGAACGAGCAGTGGGGTGAGCCAGTGGTTAGGTTTTGGGGAAAAACATCTAATGGACAGGAGGGTGGTTCCAGGAGGTGATTCTCCAGGGAAGGTGGACCAGCTCACTCTTACAGAAGGGAATCTTTCACCCTCCCCGGGCCTGGCTCCAGGGCAGGGCCTCGGTAATCATATCCCGGGCAGGGTAAACTGTTCCCTCGATGGTTGTTTCATAGGGGTCTTCTGAATCGCTCTTTGTCCAGTCCAGGACTAATTTGCCATGGGAGACCCTACCAGGGGGCAAAAAGCCCCCAGACAACATAGCCCTTGGGATCCCTGGGACACACAAACCCCTCCACCACGATAAGGTAGCGATTCACGGGGGGTGGACAGCACATGACAGTGCAAATGAATAATGACCCAAAGCATACTGCAAAAGCAATATGTGAGTTTTTTAAAGTAAAAAAATTGGATATGGCCATGACAGTATTCTGATCTTGGCCCGGTAGAGCATGCTTTTCAGTTGCTGAAGATAAAATTGAATACAGAAAGACACATCAACAAGCAGCACCTGAAGGAGGCAGTAAAAGCCTGGAAGAGCATCTCAAGGGACGAAAAACAACATGTATTCTAGACTTCCAGCAGTCATCGACTGCAAAGGATTGTCATCCAAATATTAAAACAATCTTTATATTCAGGATTATTTTAGTTTTTCTGCCTGCGTATAAAAATGGCTGTAATTCTGTTAATGCAGTACTTTTGTTAAACCCCTTAAATTAAAACTGAAAGTCTGCACTTTGATTGTATCTTTGTCCTTTATTTAAAATCTCCTATGATAGAGTACAGAGGCAAGACTATGAAAACTGTGTCATTGTCTACATACTTATGGACCTACCTGTGTGTCCATCGCCAATGTTCTCTATATTTCTTTCTTCAAGAGAAGTTTTTCATTTGCTTCCATAATTGTCCCGCCATAATATGCTCATCAAAACCCTTAATGCATTATTTCTTTATTAATTAGCCTCAATAATCTTTACTGCTGTGGCATAAATTCACCCAAATTAATCATCTGTTTGCACCCCGCAATTTCTGCGCAGCTCTTTTATCTCTACCCGGTATGGTGGAGAGTGAAGGTGCAGTAGAGGAAAAAAGGAAAGCATGTGAGTGGTAGAAGAGGTAGGGCTGGAAGGTGGGGTTGGCTTCTCATCTCAGTATGGTAATGAGTTCACTCAAACAGAGGGGAGCTTGGAAGCCCTGCCAAAGCCTATCTGCCTACCACTGATCACTTCTTCATTTGCAGCTTTTCATCTTCTTCGTAGCTCTCACACAAATCCAGATGAGTCTCACACTGAAGGATAAGACATCTTAGAAAAAAAAAGCTGTGAGCAGGTGAAAGGATGAAACCTGAACGGCAGGTGTAATCATAAATGTTTCCATGTTTTTAATGTGACACGTAGGTGTGTGTTATTTGCCATCTCTTTGTATTTACATTGTTTAAGCTGCACAGTACTACTTCACGGCACCTTGTGCTTCTCTGTGTCATGGTCAGTCATAGCACAACAAGTATCACACAGATCTCTCATTCTCACAGACACACTCGCATGAAAATAAAGACCTTGAGCCAGTGCAGACCTCCTACACACGACTTGTTAACTCTTTGATTGCCACCACTGTTTTTTTTAAAGATTGAAACATACTATCATAAGGGTTTCAGATTTTGTTAGAGGAATTAAAGACATGTTAGCATTCCTACTTTGCCTTTAAATTACACATTTAATCTCTTTTGCCCTCACAGCAGAGCTGTATCACACCGATGTAGCTTGTTGTGTTTTCATCAGCTCGTATGCTCTGCTTGATCTGCATCACTTGCTTCATGAATTCTCTTCCTTTCTTCTCTTCTCCATTTCCTTCTATGTCACCCCGTCTAATCACCCCACAGTCCCCCTGTCTTTCCTGTAGCGTGGCCCTGATAGCAGGGGAGGATCAGGCCCTGGAAGAAGGCATGGTGCACAATGGCTGCCATGACGACCACAAGACCAACAGTGGCAAGGTTAGCTGGTTGATACCACCTTAATAAAACGGAGAAAACAATATTAAACAGTCGAAATGTTATTTGTCTGACTTTCACATTTGGAAAGACTCGTAGTCTAGTCTGCTTTTTGTCATTATGGTTCTAGCAAATATTGGCACATAGTGATCTTTCATTTACACATACCCGGCAGCTAAAAAAGGTCTCAAAAATAGTTCAAAGAAGTAGAACTCTATGGGTCCCAGATGTACTGTGCCACAGAGACAACCATTTAAATTGGTGCAGCTGAAGCACAGGCTGTAACTTTCATATTTCCTATTCAGAGTCCTTCATACTATTTCTGACCCATTTCCAAAGCACTATCACACCTTTTCTTTGTAAAGTCGAGTACCTCTTTCACCTCTTCACCTCAGGATGCCCCAAATTTGAAGTGCTCCCCAGTGGTTTCTGCAGGATGCAACCCCAAGGCTCTAAACGGGTTGCTTAGTCCTCGGTTAGAAGCTTTGACCAACAGCCAGACGTCACTATGTGAGATGCTGCAGGAGAAGGAAAAGAAGACATGGAGCGGAGGAGCCATGGGGATGGATCACTCGGCGCTTTTGCCTCTGCGATCCAAGAACTTCAGGGAGAGGAGTGATGCTCACTTTGTAGATGTTATCAAAGAAGATAGGTAATCCAACATTAATAATTTGCAATGGTGGTGTAACCGTATAAATACATTGAGACCGAAATGGAGAAGAAATGGTCAGTGCATCATGGGAAGCCCCTCAGCACACTAAGTCTGTAGGAACATAATTAAGGGAGGGTTCAGGGTCACCTGATCTAGCCCTAACTATATGCGTTATCAAAAAGGAAAATTTTAAGCCTTAAAAACAGAGACGGTGTCTGTCTCCTGAATTCAAACTGTGAGCTGGCTCCACAGACGAAGGCCTGTAAGCTGAAGTCTAAGAGTGAACTGCTCATATTGTGGTTATATAGTACTGTGAAGTCTTAAGGACATGATGTGGCCTGCATATCTTTATATCAAGGTCTTGTATGTGTGTGCAGAGGAAGCCAATGAAAGGAATGTGGAAATATGTGACAGTATGATCTTCTGGATAAACTGAACACTTTTTCAGGAAGATTTTAGAAGTAAAGTTAAGCAGGCAAGTAAAGCTGATCTATTAGGCACTTTTCATAGACTGTCGCAAAGTGTTATACACAAAATGAGTAAAATAAATAAGAACATTAAGTGCCATAATAGCCAAAAACAGGATATAATAAATCACAATCCATTAGGAGCCAATGTAGAGAGTATAAAAGAGGAGTAATGTGAGCTCCTGGTAGACTCCAATCAGATAAATACAATTCAAACCGGTGCAGAGCATTTCCTTTAATGCCAGTGCTGCACTCTAGTTTAAGTTGTAAAAGGTTCAACATGATCAGCAGTATTTAATGCAACACTGACGTCTAACAGGACAAGGACACAGC
>VOQK01018511.1:1862-31294 GCA_015052645.1 Benitochromis conjunctus
TTGGGGGGGGGTACATATTTGCTATTCAGTACATAAGGACAGAATGGCCTTCATCCCCTCCTACAAATGCTTAGCTATGACAAACTCCCACCCATAAAGCTCCTCTGCTGTCCCACATTGGTTGTCTTTCCAGTGTGCAGAGTGAAAAAGAGTATTTGAGTGTAAATAACCCCACCCTGCAACATTTATATAGTTCTGGTTGTTGTTCTGGGTTTCATCTCTGCATTGAAAGAGGTATTGGCTTTATGTTGTGTCAGTCAGTCAGCTTGGTGCTACTTAATAACTGGGGATTTAGGGTTCTTTTTTTAATGGCTTACGTATGTGATTCAATATGTGTGAGTAAATAGTAGTGGCTGCTTTGTTTACTGTATCACATAATTGAGAAAAAAAAAAAAACCTAATGGAGCATGTGAATAAAATGGTTTCGTCAAATTCAACTTTATTTTGCTGTGTGTGTGTGTTTGCAGGTGACTGGGGAAATGTAAGTTTTGTTTTCCCAGGAAAGGCAACTGCAACTCTACAAAATGGCTGTTACCATGCCATAGGCTGTCTTTACAGCAGAGCCACGTTGAGCCTCCATCTTTGGTTGGGCGAGAACAAAGACAGGACAGGGCTACTGCACAAATTAGGCCGTTTAAACGGACTGTGTTTGGCGTTTAAAGCAAAAACAAAGCCCGCTTCAGCGATTTAAATCGCAGGGAAAAAAACACGGTGTTTCTTTTAATGTCCACAGCAAATAACACGACATTTTCACGTCGAGCAAGCGAGTGTACTTTGTCCTGTGAAACTTGAAATGTTACAGAAAACCCATGTCGAGGTTCCAAGACAAAAACAACGGAAACTAATCCATAAACATATCACAAAAAAAGGCTTCAAATACGGGATGTAAAAATCTATATTGTCCAATAAAATCTAACATGTAAAAAGTTTACAAACGACCACCTCAAATTGTAATCTTAGCTACATTACCCAACCGAGCTGTTTATGCTGGCCAGAATAATAACCTTTAAAAGAAATAACGCGATCTAGCTCGATAGCGACAGATTTGCAGCGTTAATGCCAGTTTTGATCAAATAAATCCGCATTTCTTGTTACTTTTTTTTTTGCCTAATTTCGTGCTCAAATTCACAGCCGCCGAAATCCAGCACAGCACGTGTGCTTCGACGCAAATCCACGGCTAGTCAGCACCGTTAAAGCCGCACAAAAACACGCCTAATGTACAGCTTGCAAGTTTTATTTCCAAAAATAGACTGAATCGACAGAGAGTGATAATCGCATTCAAGCAGCACAAAACGCCCGTCGTCGCTGACGTGCTCTTTCTTTCTCTGTTGGGGAAGGCTTTCATTTGTCCTCTATGTGGCTCGTCTGCCAGCATGAAAAACGTCACATTTTTGCCTCGATATAGCCGAATCGACGCGTTTCAACCTGGGACTTTTGTCTCCAGTCCGTGTCCCGCTCGGGTCTTTAACTCGATGGCTCCGCCACATTTTTAACTTTAAACGTCGGCCTGCGCTGGTTAGCTAGCCGCGGCGTCGATGACGACGCCTATTTTGAAAGCCAGAATCCGTCGAAAAGGGCTAAAACCGCGTCGAGCCATAAATATTTATCCCGATTAGCATAACATAAAGACGACTCAAAAAGAGGCAAACCCTTTTACTCCTGTCTCACTCCTTCTTGAAACCCAATATCTCCATTTGGCAACTTTTAATTTGCTCCCCCCCTCCTTCTCCTCCTCCTCCTTCTCCCTCTCCCACTCATATATTTTTCTCACTGTCCCTGCTCTGTCTCGGATAGATTTTTCTCTCCGCTCAAACTCTCTTCCCTCCCTGAAGGAAGGGAGGAAGGAGGTTGTGTGTGTTTTTTCCTTGAAATTTTTATCACAAAATTATAATACACTCAAAGGGAAACTCACCGTCATGAAAAAGCAGTGCCTTGTCAACGGGGTTTCCTCGCCATCACCGCACGGGTTGTTGTTGGGGTAGTGCACACAGCGAAATCAGCGGTCCTCAACGACTGCATATGGCTCCATGCATTTGAATACGAAACATTAAAAACAACCGCAAATAATTAATAAACTATTTTTAATGCTTATTTGTATTATAATTACACGTGGCTCTGTCTTTATAAATAGCGGATAAACGTTATTACACTTAATCACTGCCAACGGTAGAGGGCGGGCCTTTGTGTGTGCCACACCTGGATGTTGCTCAGGTATGCATAGTTACCTGCTGAGAAGCCCATTTCGTATTCAGAAAGCAGTCAGACTTTAAAAGAAAGCAAAGCATTTAGATTTATTACACTTTTTTTTAAATGTAACTCAATCGCATTTTACACACACTTTCTACTTCTTCCACCTTCTAATGTTGTATGTGATGTCTTTATTATAAAGAGAAAATATTAATAAAAAAAGAACAAAAAGTTCAATGTAAATACCTCATATTTCTATACATAAACAGCACTAATTGTAAATGGTCTTTAAGATATTGTGTGCAATTCATAGTAATGCTTTGATATTTACTTTCATATCTTTAACTAATATTTTTATAGCTCTATTTACTTTTACTTTTGATTCGTTCAACATGCACGACAACTGTCAGCCAGGGGACCTTTCAGTAAACGATAGATGAGTAAATTACATGCTATTTAAATTTATTTGGTTTCTATATCTGCAATGTGTTTCATAAACACACTATAGATATAGGTAAACTGTAGGGAGCAGGGTAGATAAAATGAAGGTGATATGAAAAAAAATAAAAAGGTTGTTTGTTGTTGTAGTGAATGGAAATATATAAATATAAAAATAATTTAAAGAAATTATACAAATGTTCAAGTATTTACTCATCTTTATTTATTTTGTTTCACTAAAATGATGAAAAAAAATTACACAAAAACATTTTGGTCGAGCAGTATCATTAAGTGTGTATAATTATATTAATATGCATACTATATTCTATTACACAGAGGCTAAAATAAGCCCACATGCTATAATTAGCCAGTTCCTGGCTTCACATGTTTTGTTTCTTTTTTTTTTAAATGCAAACAAGTCTGGCGAAGCTTATAAAGAGACCATATTTAGAAGAAACTATATATTTTTGTGGTTAAATTGGGGGTTTTGTTTAATCTTTTCCCCTTTAAATCATTTTTTGCTCAGTTTTTAAAATTAGCTTAGAAGCTCCGATGCAGCAGGTGGCGCTGTGCCACAGTGTTTATGTTGACTTTGCAAAAGTCACGAAGAAGAGCGTCATCACTTCCGACACAACTAGCAGTTAGTCAATATGGAAACGGTGATGGAAAGTAACGAGGAAAATGGGTTTTCTGGCGAAAGTGGGGCGGCCAAGATACAAGAGCGACTTCAGAAGCGGCACCAGGCGAGGATCGAGGATGCCGAGAGGAGGAAGGAGGCTAAGGAGAGCCATTCTGTCGCCGAGGAAAAGAGCGAGTACTTCTCCAGCGCCTTTAACAGGGAGCGGGCGTGTATAGAGGAGCTGCTGTCCAGCTGCTCCGGAGCTGAGCGGGCTGTGGTGACTGAGAAACTGGAAGAGGCCACGGCCAAAACTTTCCAGCTGCAAAAGTTTCTCAATGACAGCATGCAGTTTCTAACGCAGTACGAGCTCAGGCAAGCCCAGGTAGCTCTCCAGAAACTCCAAACCTCGCTCTCTGAGACCAAAGAGGAGGCTTTGCCCAGGAAGAAGTTTGCTTTTGGAACTCGGACCAAGGCAACAGATAAAGCCTCTGCAAAAGATGCTCGTCCCCCGCCCCGTGATGAAGGCACACCTGCAGAGACAGGCAGGACCCAGAGACAGGTAGATGGAGCAGCACCCGCTGAGCAGTGCGGCTTCTCCAACGTGACCAGTGAGTTTCTGACCAAGACGGCTGAAGAGATCCAAAAACGAGATGTGCTTCTCACTCACCTGACCAACTGCAAAGTCCGTCTGTTCGGCTCCCCCAGCACACTGCACCTGAAACACATCGACGGCTGTGAGATCCTGTGCGGGCCGGTGTCCAGTTCAGTTTTTGTAGATAATTGCAGAAACAGTGTGCTGGCCTTCCCCTGTCAACAGCTGCGGACCCACAACACAATTGACACACAAGTGTACCTGCACGTCACCAGCCGAGCCATCATAGAGGACTGTCGCGGAGTGAGCTTTGCCCCATTAACATGGTCTTATCCCACCCTGGAAGAGGACTTCACTGTGTCTGGGCTGGACCGGGCCCGAAACAACTGGAGTCAGGTGGATGACTTCAACTGGCTTGCTGCTGGAACACCTTCCCCAAACTGGACTGTTATTCCAGAAGCAGAGAGAAAAGCCAACTGGGACTCTTAGAATGTGCCTTTTAATGACCTAATGCACTAATACAAATGGCAGTTGAAATGTTATATGAGCTGTTTGTGGCCAGAATGCACATTTAATGTCCATTTTTTTCATGGATATAATCTTCATTAATATCGTTAAATAAAAATTCACCTCATTTGGGCTGTTACAGTGTTTCCGTTCTTTTTTCCAAAATAAGTCTGGTTCTGAGGAGTCTAAGCTCAAAGGCAGATTTAGTAGTTTGGCATTGGGACAGGCTGAGTTTGTCAGAGTCACTTGTTTTATCTAACAGACCAAAACATGAAGATTTTCAGTTTGCTGTCACACCAGAGAAAGAAAAGCAGCAGCCAAAGAATACTGATTATGTTACTCCAACGATTAGTCACATGTTATCACTGTTAATGTCAACCATTTAATTAATCCGGTTCAATAACTACCAGATTTTTATAGTTTATATGAATTTTTGAGTCTATTCACCACATTTATAAAGAGGTGTATAAACAGACCAAGTATTCACAAATTCATACTGCATGTGTACCTCTTTGGGATTAACTCAGGAAATTTAGCTAAATGAAAAATGGTCCACAGGGGAGGAAGAGGAAGATCTGGGAGAATAAAGGGACCAAAAAATACTCAATCATTATCTCTGGTGTGCGTTTATTCATGGAATTTCATCATCAATATCACGAGGGATGTTTTCACTACTCAGGCAATGCAGGAAATCAACCCGGTTAAGTCTGATCCAACTTTGGATGGCTTCTTTGAAAACCTCCCCAGCCTTATTTCAGAGAAGTCAATAGGTATTCTCTTGGGTAGCTGTTTATGTCATAAACTCCCATGCTGAGAAAAAAATAAAGTTAAAAAAAAAAACAAGTTTGTGGACATGGGTTGGTCATTGACCCAAGAACAAAGCAGAGACCCTGTTGAAAACTAGAATTCCATTGGTTACCCAGTGCTAAGTTACTGATAAAGTTTCAATAAGACTTCACCAACATTGAAGGAAATCAAGACTTCTTGCTCTCTCAAGATGTGTTTTCTGATGACCATAAAGTGCAATTAATTTGGCCATTTTTATAATAAATATTTTTTGCATTGAAATATGTGGAAAAAAATGTGAGTAGTGTTTACAGTTAATGTGAAATGTCTATCTTTTGAAATATGAGGAAATTATATAGGTTTTCTTGCAGAGGGAATGAAGAATAAATGTTTATTAGACAAAAATATTAGGACAACAATTCTGATTTCACTTATATAACTTTTATTTTTAAGTCTGTTATAGTTCAGGCTCTGTTTACTGGGGATTCTGCCTTTAAAATTCCTGCTGATTCATTTTAATTTCCACTAATATTAAAGTCAGAAGAAGAGTTTCCTTTAGCATCAAATAGTCTCATTTAAAAAATGGTCATGATTAAACAGTCTAAGTATTTGTGAAGCATCATGTGTCTGATGTAAAGCTTTTTTAAAAGAGCATGCAGTGGTGGGTTTGGACTGAGTACACTCAGTGGTCTGTTAATCAAGAACAATGGTTCCTAGAAACAAGAAAACGGGAGCAATCCATCATTACATTTAGAATTATTTATTGATTTTTGTCACACTGATATGTGTCATTAAAGAAAAAGAAAACATTGCATATGATACATTTATGTCAATTTTTGAAAAATCATTATAACATCAAGTTTTAAAGCGCTAAAAGTCAAGTAATTCCTGTTATACCTGCCAAAACATTAAACATATCATAGCAAAACAACAACAAAAAAATAGACTTTCTCAATATTCTGCTCAATAGCAGAATAGAATAGCCCACAAAGCTAATGTAAGTCACACAAAATAAAGGAGGAGGGAAAAAAATAATAAAAGGAAAGACCCCAATGTGTTAATTCTAATTAAAACACAGTCTAACACATTTAAAAAGCCAAAAATAAAATAACGTGGAATGCTATGGAAAATCTAAAGATAATAGAATAAATTGGCAATATAGAGTAAAATGGCTGCTAAAATTCAATAAAGCAAATAAATTACAATAAAAATGGCTTAATAAGTGTAGTTAAACACAATCACAGTAAGTATCTGATAATATTGAAGTGCAGGTTTGAAATAGAGTGCTAAAATGAGAGAACGGTGTATTATGTGCTAAACACGTGTCACATTATCGAGGGTTACTGCATGAGGTAGAGAAGAAAGAGCTTTTGGCAGCTGCCTCCTAAAATCTATAGTCGTTCACTCAGGTTGTAGACAGTACAACAGGTCTTTGCTGAATAAACCAGTAGTGTGAAATATTTATCAGGCCCACAGTTTAAATAAATCACTGAATACCCAGTGTTAGCATGACATTCATGTCTATGACAACTGCACATTTGTAATTATAACACAAAAATATTGTTAGTGAGAGAGCGCTAAACACGCACAAAGGTTCAATGAAAGGCTGTGAAAAGTGCATAAGGAGATTGAGCATTCAATGTACTAATTGCATTTGGTAAACATTTAGCAGCACTGCAGCTCTTACATCCAGCCACAAGGAGAAGAAAGAATAGAGCGTTCAGGGAAAGGCCTGGCTTTGATCAGCATAAGTATCTGGCTCGTGTATGTGCCAGACACTGTGTTGGTTCTAACTGCCAAGATAGCAAATGACAACAAGAACATCAATCAAAGCAATAGAATATTTTTTATTGGCTTGCCAGACAAAGTTTACTACAAACATTGAATTTTCATGTTTAATAATGTTTAAGCTAAATTTAATCTGTCCAATTTGTCACAGTTTGGTCTTGATTTATTAAAGAATTATTTCCAAAGTACAGTCATAGTGGAAACTCCAATAAATGAGCCTGAAATTTGTCTCTGTAAATGTGTTACTGGGGCTTTATCAACTCAGTGTTTTTGCTCCGTTTTATTTTGTGTTGAGCTTGTGGACCCCATACCTATGAATGATTAGGCTCCATCATTAGCCCTACTGTCATGTCCATTATCTTTGTCAACCATCTACTGAAACTTGTGCTACTCCTGATGTGTTTGATCAAGGCAACCATGACCACATGAACACTCAAACCAATTATGGCCCCTGGCAGCAGCTTACGATCAGGCTCATCTTCTGTAAATTGGATCAGGCTGCTTACAGGGGCTTAGCATGACGTACTGCAACTTTGAGTTTAATCATGAGGATCCCCGGCCATCCTCAACCTCTTCGAGAGAACGCAACATTAGCCTCTCTTGCAAAGGTTTGAAGAAATAAACCTTTTTGAACACTGAAGTTTATGACACAATGGTGCAGAAGAACCTTTGAAATAAGGCTCCAGTGCTGTTCTCCTGAGTTCCTTTTAGCTGTTCTTTTGCCATAGGATGGATTACAGACTGAGCTGACTCTTCTGCTCTTTTGGACCAGCCAGAGGACATATTGATTACAAACAAACAAGTAACTGCAGGTTGGTATATACAAGAACTTTATCTAATCCGAAGGGAAAATCTTGGAACTCCTGCAGTGTTTTTCACAGGCAAGGACACATTGCAGATTGAAGAATGGCTTTGTTGCCAGTTAAGTTTGATCTGAAAAAGAGAGTAAAGCTGGCTCAGACAGTCTGGTTCATGTACTGGTTTGCTGTGCTGGCCGGCGTGTTGGTCCTCAGCATGGGTCTGTTCTTCAAGATCGAGCTGCGAAAACGCTCTGAACTTATGGACAACAATGAAAGCCACTTTTTGCCCAATCTGCTTATTCTCATGGGCCTAATAGCCTGCAGCATCAACGTCTTTGGAGGCAAAGTCTGCTATGACTCACTGGACCCCGAAAAGTTTGCAAAGTGGAAGCCCATGTTGAAGACGTACTTGGTATTCTGTGTGGGATTCAACGCCCTGCTGCTTGTCACGTCCTTGCTGTGTTTCTTGATGAGAATCCCTATGCAGTTCACCCTGGCTGAAGGGTTGAGGAACGGCATGAAGTACTACAAGGACACCGACACACCGGGACGCTGCTACATGAAGAGGACCCTGGACTTGATGCAGATTGAGTTTCGTTGCTGTGGAAATGACAACTACAGAGATTGGTTTGAGATTCAGTGGGTCAGCAACCGCTACTTGGACTTCAGCGCAAAGGAAGTCAGAGAGTAAGTGACAGAGATTTTAAAAAGTGAAATCCTTTATTGTAAGCTTTAAATGTTGCACAGATATTTAATGTATAATGTGGGAGTAAAATGAATGTTTTTGGATTGTCATTGAACCTAAGTGCACCAAGCTGCTGAGGTGGGGTGATCTGTGCAAAGTTAGAGTTCAGTATAAGTGGATTTGAAATGAAGGTAGATCAGATCAGGTGTAATACTTACTTTCATCCACTGAGGATTACCATAGCAGAAATGGTGACCACTATAGTTCATAGTAGAGACCTGTTCTTGGGGTCAGAGAAGAGATCTGGGGGCATTTTTATGTGAAGATCTGGACTTTAGTGAATGGTTGCAGAAAAAGATAGAGTCAAGTCCTATGTGAAGTCTTTGCAATAGTCTGTTTATGTCTTGGCCAACCAGCACCACTTAACTTTTTGTAAACAATTTTGTGAGCCGGGACATAATTAGTGTTTAATCTCCAGGATTACAGTGTCTTGTCCTTCATGAACCACTGTCTTGTCCAATCAGCAGAGGACATGGCAGCACTCCAGTAACAGCACTGCCAGTCAAAAAAAAAATTGTAGCCAGAGATGTTCACGTTAGCATAAACAAAGAACAACAGCGTTATCATGAAAACAGGAAACAGCTATCCTTTAGAGTTCTCTAACTGATTTGGAGTCAGCGTTGTTGTGGTGCCATTACAGGTCTTTGTTGTACTTATACATGCAAGATATCACATTCACTGCCAACCTTCTTAGTAACAATAACTCCAGAATTGTTCTACATCAGAAAGTCTTTCTTGTATTCTCTGTGCTTTTGATCAACAAGTTGTCTGGGTCATAATTTGGAGAGCTCAAGTAGGTGGTGACATTTCTAGAAATACCCGATACATATCTGACACCCCCCAGTTCTTTGTGATCCAATTACACTTCTCTTTCCATTGACCTACAAGGTCACAGTCAAGATCAGCTACTCATATTGAGCAGTGATTCTAATTTCAATGTTTGAGTGCCTGCCTTCCTGCTTATTGCAGTTGTTGAGACCTTAATATGTAGTTCTTGAGATATTTTGAAACAGCAGCGTGTGATGGAAAATGTTAGCTGACGACTGAATGCCAATTCAGGCTAGCTTTGTGAAGGTGAGATAGGTGATTTAATGTTGTTTATTGTTAAGGTAAGATTGTACTGCAAAATATAAAACAACCCCTTATGACTTGCAGTAATATATGGAAAATCTGTCTGTTAAATCTGAAAGAAGGGAAGTGTAATACAGGCTTGCTAATTCAAGTAACAGCCCATTCCTGACCTTTAACATCATCTTCACCTCCAACCGTTTGTAACATGATACTGTTCCTCATCTTCCTAGCCGCATTGGCAGTAACGTTGATGGCCAGTATCTGATGGATGGAGTGCCCTTCAGCTGCTGTAACCCCAGTTCTCCCAGACCCTGCATTCAGGCACAGATGACCAACAACTCTGCCCACTACAGTTATGACCACTACACAGAGGATCTCAACGTGTGGAAGCGGGGATGCCGTGACGCCCTGCTGTCCTACTATGGCGGCATGATGAATACCATCGGAGCCCTGGTGATACTGGTCGCTATGCTGGAGGTCAGCTCACTTCTTAGTTGGAAAACGTAGCTTTCTTTCAACTTCATTTAAATGTTATGACAATCCCGCGACCTATCCACTGCATGGAGGAATAGAGATCAAGCATAAATGTCTAATTAAGTCCTCTAGTGCAACATTTTCTCTGTCTAATGTTGGTTTTGCAAACAGTACGTCCTCATTAATCTATTCCAGTGGAAAGAAAATAAACAATAGAAGGCCTTGCTTGAGAGTTGCTGAGTGTTTCAGTTGTCGTGGGTGTTTTTTAAACATTGACCTTACATGCACAAAATATTGTTGTTGTCACCCCTATTACAGAAAAGACAATATTTCTACTAAATAATAATAAAAGCATCAGGTAATGTTCTCAATTGCATGCTGCCTTGCATTGTCCACTGGTGGAAGGCTTGTTTGAAGATACAAACAGCTGGTCTGCTTCTTGATAAGCTTGGCATTTCAATATCTGGAAATAGCAACAACCCTGCTGATACCTAAATCGAAGCTAGGCAGGTGTGTTAGTCATTCTAATCAGAAATACGGACTGTTCTTTTGAGCACTACTCTAGCCTTGAAATCTGTTGGTGGCGCCTACAAAAGAAACAGCTGACAGGAAAATGGGCACCAGGCAATGTTTTTCCATATTCCCAATGGGCTATGTTAACGTCCAAAGAATTCTGAACAGGGAAAAGCTGCATTTGAAATGAGAAATAATGTGGAAAATTGTTATGTTCAGAATAATAATAATAGATAATACAGCCCATGCCATCTGACAAATCAGAGATATTTATGTGTGTTTTCAAGTAGTACTTCTAATAACCAAGACAAATTGGTTGGTTTGGCAACTGGTTAACCTCCCCTTCTGTCCTTAACCTATGACTTCTGTCCAACTCACTTCCATGCAGTAGATTAGACAGTCTCTAACAGGCCCAGCAATCCATTTCACTTTGCAAGAGCAGTTGGGAATAAATATGTTGCTTTCTTCTTCAAGAAAAATCAGTTCTCAGTTTATTTTCACTGAAATTCTTGAGTTACCTCATCACGTTTGCTCTAGTTGCATAGTTGGCCTAGAAAAAATAGACACCAACTTATAACATACCTGCACACCGTATGGACCGAAGCTTCCCCTCTCAGCAGATAAAAGTGACAATAGCCTTCTTAAGTCTCAGATATTGTACCTGTATCAGATTAGATTTTTAATCACTTTTATATTATTCTGCATTTTGTTTTCAGATCATTTTCAGTTGAATGACTGGAATTGAGAGAAAGTCTTTAATGTCTAGCTAGTAGGAAGTCAGGTGAATAAACATGCAAAGCCTTGACCTAGTTGGCATTTCTTCCATCCATTTCCTCCATCCCTGCTTCTTCCCTTCTTTCCACAGTCTGCCCACGCTATCAGTAATATCCACTTATTCCATCTCCTTCCCAAACACCACTATCCTCTTTACCTAAATATCTTTTCTCCTGCCCTACTATCGAGTTACCGTGTGCCATTTTTGGCATGATTGAGCTCACCTGCAGTTTCTCACCTGCTACTTTCTACCTAAATCCTGTAATAGCCATGTGTGTCCTCTTTCCTCTCTTCGACTTTCTCCTCGGCCTCCACTGCCAACATCTGTTGTTGTTTTTAAGGCCACATTATCTGCTTATGATTACCCAGAACAAATAGACATGTACAGGTGAATCCTTGAAACCAGTGACCACAGTGATGATATAAATTGTTTGGGTTCCTGCATCACCTCGAGGAGACAGTAAATAGAGCCATACAGATAACATATGTGCCCCAGAAATTCAGCAGACAAATGTTTGTTCTAAAAACACAGCTTTAGCTAATCAGATACACGCTCAGAGGATTCCTAGATTTAAAAGAGGAGTTATGTAAGCATCTCTGTGCCGACACATATGGGTTAATCTGCAAGAGGTGACAAGGAAATACTTATTTCCAGGAGTCTGATCTCCTGATCTGATGTCTCCATTTACAGTAACTGGATCTTAACTGTCCTAATGGGATGTTAGCCCTATAGGCTGTAGATTACTTCAAGAATTTAAGCTCTTAATTTCATTTTCCTTTGCTTGAAAATTTTTAATATTATTAATGAATCTGAAGTTCTGAAGTTAAAATTATTACACTGGAAAACATTAGATAGTGTTAATTTTTCCTTGAAATGTTATTAAAAGGTTTATTAATTTATCTGAAAGAGCAGTATTGATTACATTTCTAGTTAAGTAATCAGTGTTGTTATGCCGCAGCACATTTTTTGGGCAGGGCAGCCAATCAGAGAAAATCATGCATCATGCAGCACCAAGACCCAGTAGAAGAAAAATAAATATTATTTTTAATCGAAAAATGCAATACTACTTAAGTAAATTCCAACAATAAACTATGAAACTAGAAATGAGTAGAACAGGCCCACTAATTTGGAGCTGAGCAATGGTGATATTTTTTCTTAGCTCTGATTCAAAACTTCCATCACCAATAATGATGACAATATTTTTGTCATCATGCTGATTGTCTAATTGTCTCGATAATATCATGTTCTAAAGTGCAAACAACATTTGTTCAACTTTACTGCAATGACTTCCTTTATATGATGTCATTTTTCCATCTTTCTGATTAAATTTGAATTTCAATCAAATTATTGTAGCACGACCGTTTTCTTTCATGTGTCATGGTTACATTTCACATTAAGTTTATCAGATCTGTGTTCCTGTCCCTTGCAGGGTGGTGTGACTGTGGGCATGCAGTACGTCCACAGCTCCCTGTCTAATCTTGCTAATCCGGAGGATCCAGAAAGCGAGAGCGAGGGCTGGCTCCTGGAGAAGACGGTGAAGGAGACGTTCACTGATATCATGGACAAAATGAAGTCCATGGGCAAAGGCAGCAAGGTGGAGGAGGGTGAGGCAGCGGTTGAAACAGTGAGCTGAGCTAGCCCCACCTGAACAAACTGACCCCACTCCCACCTGAGGAGAAAATGAAAGACGTGAGATTTTTCTACCAGCATTTATTTTGTAGGCCTACTCATATGTTGGGTTATGAACTCATTAGAAATGGACATGAAAAGATCATATTACATATTCATACTTTGATAAATAGCGGCTCGATGGGTTTTTAGTTTTGGTTTTCCCCAGTAAAACAAGCACCGGCATGTTTTCTTTGTTTGTTTGTTTGTTTGTTTGTTTGTTTTTGCACCACCATGTTTTTAATTAGGTTTACAGTCCTGCTTTCTGACACTTTGTGCATTTTTTTTCCTCCAAAAAAAGTGCAAAGTTATAAATCAAGTAAATGTTATATGTACTGAAGCATGTAATTTTCTCCTTTATTATGCTGTCACATAGTTTGGCGTGGATGGTGGTTGCTATGCAATCCCCCCCCCCCTCATGGAAGCCAAAGGTGCAGATTGAAGATATTTAACTCAGGTTTCACTCAGGTGTATTATTTTTGCTAACCCGTCTAGGCTACTTTATAGTCAAAGCAGACAAATTAACCCCTCTGACTCGCTTCCATTTATACTCCAGTTCACTGGATAAGCAGCTGAGATGGAGTATAATATCCACTTAAATGAATCAGTCATGCATGAACGGTGCAACACATGGATCAAGACTGAGCATGGGAATCAGGAGGTTCAGAAACATGGGGCGACTCCAAACCTGTGGCCTGAAATTGGCAGCTAAATCTTGGTTCCTGACCCCTGTACTGTAATCTCAGATCCTCTTTGATATTTCCCTACTGCATTCAGTATCTGTATATTGACATATGTGTATGTACAGTATATACCTTTGTATATGATGTAGAAAAGATGAAAAATTAACTTTTTTAAAAGAATGTATTTAAGTTGAATCTTTTATTTAAATCAATGTAAAGTTTTGGGGGTTTTTTTCCAAATAATTTTCTTGGCTTTGTGTGACTGCGTAGAGGAGAGATTATGCTGACTGTATACGCCAATAAAGGATTTTAGAGTCGACATACAGCAGTGCGATGATGGCGTTGTGTTGTCTCGACCTTGAGTCATGAGGCATGCTGTGAGTGCCACTGGGTTCCTTATTAAGCCAATAGGATAAGGGCTATTAAGGTATTACTGCTTTCACATGGCCATGGGATGACTTTTCACATGTCCACTGTAAGGACATGTGTGTACAGTATGTGTGTGTGCTTGAGGAGGAGCTACACACGGGATGCATTCTTAAGAAACATGCAACAAATGTTACTCTCAGTTGTTCTTTTTGTTGGTTTTATGCACTTTTTATGACTTAAATCTACTCCAAAATGAGCTTTGACTTCAGAGGACGCAAGTCAGAAAATCCTTTGATCTCTTTGGTTCATATATTGGTAAATAATAACCTGTAAGGTACTCTTTATCCATCCTGTTGAAGCTAAATCCGCTAATAATGTGTGTATCTGAATTGAAATCCACATGTTCTCAAAACCTCAGCCATGAGGAATTACGAGCCATGATATTAAAGCCAGTGCGGTGTTGTTAGAGCAGATGTGAGGGAGTGCTGTGAAGAGTCAGCAGGAACGGTAAAGAGGCCAACTCTGTGCTGTATTTTTGTTGGACCAAAGCACATAACCAGCGCTGAGTAGATAAGAAGCTTAATCGGCTTTAGATTAGCATGAACCCCTCGACCAGGTGAGCAGGTGATGTCCTGCTGCAGGATTCAAGACGCGAAAGACAGACATAGAGACAAACAAGGGAAAGTGAAGATCGGGGTGGTGCGAAAGAAAACTAAAGCGCCACTTTATTGAATTTCTATTTTAAAAAATGATGTGACATTAATGTAACTTCTTGAAGTATCAGGTAAAAGCATTTATTATCCATCAGGTAATCACTGGCATTTTAATGTTGGAGCTGCATAAAATGGAGCTAAGTAGCCAAAAATAGTATTTCAGTTGAGTATCTGAGTGCAAGTTCTTAATTTCCACTAGAGCTAGTGTCAAGTATTTAGCCAAGTACCTAACAAAACATAGCATTGCAACACTGAGAAAGTACTAAGGTGAAAGTGAAAATACTACATTCAAAAGTCATAATTAAACAGTTATGTGAAGAGCTACATAATTATTGTAGGTCTCCACCTAACAATATAAAGAGGTTTGAAGTGACAGTTGTGGTGATTGTGATTGTTGTGATTTGGCACGTTATAAATCGAATTGAGTTGAACACAAAATGCAACACACATGACCTCCACATAGGTGTTGTATTACTGAATAATTGGTTCGCTCTTGTCCGTGTAGTTACTGTAGTTTGTAGTAGAGGAGATATTTTTATGCTCTTTAATCTCTTGGGTGATTTAATCTATTAAAAAATAGATACTTTATTAGAAGTTATATGTGTTGTCTGTTAAAATGCAAAGTGAAAAGTAATTGGGTGGCTAAATTATTAATTGGGCAAGAAATAAAACATATAGGCCAAAACTTTTTTGGAAGTAAAGTGAAGTACATCAAAACTGTACTAAAGTATCATCCATGACTAGATGTAGATACTTTGTTTCCACCCCTGTCTTCATGCGTCAATGGCACACTTATATTTGTATGCATACTGCATTAAAAGCATCAGCATCTTTGCCTTTTAATGGCAATACACCTGCAGAAATATAAAATATGTGACTAATCAAACAAGGTTCAGTGTTGTCTTCAGACAGTGTTTACACCCTCCCACAGGAGGCAGCTTCTAAACTTTTAATCTGCTAAGAGCATCCTATATGTCGTCTGTATTCTGCTGCTCTCTGTTGGTGACTGCAGGTAACCAACTGTGACCAAATCATGCTGACCGTCATGTTGATCTAATTAATTAATTAAGTCCAGCAGTGACAGTGTGACTGTGCTGTGACAGTGTTTTCTGCCACAGAACAGTCACACTGTCACTGCTGTTCTCATAGCTGTCTACAGCTAACTTCAATAATCTGCCTCTTCAGATTTATTTTATTTGGATTCCAGATTTTATATTTTTCTGTGGCAAACTGGGTGCTTTATAGAGCTTTAACTGAATGATTTCATTTACATTAGAAGCCCACAAGAGGGTGTCTTTCCATCAGTGATAATGCAGCAGGCGTGGTCTTCTCATTGTGGAAAGAAGAGGAACTATATTGGTTGAGTTTCATTTATTAATCTATTGACATTTTCTTTAAAAATTATTTTGACTTAGAAAAGAGAAAACTGATTTATTAATTTTTTTAAATAACACCGACTTCTTGAAATTGTTAAGTAAATAACCTATTATTTGCTTCCTTCATCATTAAATATTTTGGATGCAAAACATCAGAAAACATTTTCAAAAAGCTCCTTCCAGGCTGCTGCTCTTTCCAAAGTTAAAATATAATATGCATGCAATGATAAAAAACAATAACTTTTATTATTTTATTGCTGTAAAAAATGAAACACACTAAACAGATCGAATCAATTATTAAAAAAACAAATCAAATAAGAAAAAAATTGTCATCTCTAATTGGTGAAACAGAAGAAAATGTGTTGGACTTTTTGCTTTGTAAATACTTTGAAAACTACATTAATTCTTATAAACTAACCAAGCCCTAAACTGCTTTTTGATTATATGAATTGTTGCACAGACACACCAATGCAGTAGATCATATAAGAGACTGGTTTAAAAATCAGTGCATTAAGAACTGATGCTGAAAATTAATTATTCATAAAGGAGTGGCACTTATGAATACGCGCAAGAATCGAGGTGTTTATTAATTATTTAACGCGATAATGAACATGCAAGGTGTGATGTGGCTGCAGAGAGGCGATGAGTGACATGAGCTCTAATATTAGCCGGTTGACCTTGACGCTTCAGTCAAAGGTCAGGGACGCTGGCTGCTATCACATCTCACTTTACACTTCACTATGGGGCTGAATAAATATGGCAGACAGAAAGAAAAGCAGAGAGAGAGAGTCAGAGAGAGAGAGAGAGTGAGCGAGAGGCCCGTGACTGGTAGATGTGTGGCCTGCTCAGAGGGGCATTGTTAGAGCTATGAGAGGACAATGCACTGCCCCCGCCCTGAATACTCGCCATACCAGCTGACCAGCCATTACCAGCACTACTGCACCGTTACAATTCCTGCTGCTTGGACACACACAAACACATACACACGTACACACACAGCCTCAATCATAAGTTTGGTCTTACAAGGAAAAAGCACAGTGTGTGTGTAAGACTGGAAAGAGGAGAGAAACCAGGTGGGAGGCCAGCAGGGCCTGACAAAAGGCTTAAGCCGAGGCATGCATGGGCACACAGATTGTGTCGCCACTATGTGTTTGTGCGTGTGTGTGTGCGCGCACGCACATGCGTGTGATTTACAGCAAGTTAAGTTTAGACCCTCGCACCTATCTGTTTCTTCAGCAGTAACATTTCTCCTGGTGGAGCAGCAGCAGTAACCACCCACAGAGGACAAATGCAGCACTCACACCATCTTATTATTTCAGTGACAAAAGTCTTCAAAGTGAAGGGTGTGAACAGGAGAGGAGAGGAGAGTTTTCCATTGGAGGACAAGTACAGTACTACCAACAAAAAGCAATTAGAATACATACATGTACTAATTAATTGGTACCTCAATGTTTACGGTAATTTAGATCTAAGGGCTGTATATTCTTAACTGATAAATAATAATCTGTGTAAAACTGTAATCTGAAAAGCTAAAAATAAATAAATAAATTAGCCACAAGAGAAAATCAGCTGTCAATTTTGATTCTATTGGCCAAAATCTCCTTTCAAATCGGAGGCTTTCCTGCTTTTCTCTCTATGGGTGGCTGGACCAAGCAACCATTTCCTGACATTAAAAGCAATCAACATATCAATCAGTAATAAATGCAATCAGCAGTGGTGGAAAGGTCTTCGTTCATTTATTCAAATACTGTACTTGTGTACAGCTGTGAGGTGCTTATAGTTTATACTGATTTAACACCTGCATACGAACCACTTCTTTTATTTGACGGCTAAAGCCCACTTCAAGGTTATTTTATATATATATATGTATTGAATACACAGCTCAGGGTTAAACCAGTGATTTCTGACATGTGTGGCTTGCGACTTCTTATGAAAGGAAAGTTTCAGACGTTTAGTAGCTCTTTCCCTTTAAACATCTCTGATTAAAGGATCAAATGTGGGAATAAAAGTGTTGATAAAAGCTTAGAGTTTTGCAGTTCGTACCCCATTAATCATCTCATGTCCCCTTTAGCTTGTTTTTTCTACAGTCTAAACTGTGGTATTGGGGGGGACCAGTTTCAGGAGGTATTGGTGCCTGTGTTTAGTGAGACTGGGAGGTATAGTGGGAGAGTATACCCCCCTTTCTGTGTTTGTATTGTTGTGACGTTCGGCTACCCCTGACAAAATATAAGCTATGCTACCCATTACATAACGAAGGAAAAGTAAAAGTAATACTGAAAACTCGTGATAACTAAACCAAAACAGATTTATAAGAAAAACAAAACTGTAATAATCAGATCTACTGAAACCAAATGAAAACGAATCCAGTAAAGTAAGAAAAAAGTACAGTCGTCTTCTCTGCAGGACTTTAAGTTTAAAAAAAAAATAAATAAATAAAGCGCACGGACCTCAAAAAGTTCAGATCCTGGGGGCGCACACACTTCATGGTTCGAGTGATGGACAGTGACTGTTGTAGAACAGGTGTGCATACCTATGCAGAGCTGTTTTATTGTTATTCAGTGTGTGTGTGCGTGTGTGTGTGTTAGCATGCGTGCATGTGTGTGCGGGGGTCATGGAGAAAGAGGGGTGCTGCTTCTCAGGCTGCTGCTGCCGAGGGGACGGGCACGAGCCTCCTCCTCCTCCGCCCATCCACTGATATCGGCTTCGCGCAGCACGCTCCCGATAGCCCACTCGTCTAGCTGCCGTACTGTAATCATATGATAGCGAGCCGATCCCCGCTGCAGAATACCGACACACCGGGCAGACACAAGCGGAGGAGCCGCGGCGGATCAGACTAGTTGGTGGTAAACTTGTAGCCGCCGGAGAAGTGCGCGGAGTCTGGCAAAGTGTCAAACCGAGCTGAACTCTCTCCCCGTACAGGAACTTTTTCAAACTCTGGAGAGAGTCGGGCAGAGGGGGGGACCGTGTGGAAGAAGATAGGGCTCGCATACGAGACGTTAACCGAGGGACAGTCGATTTAACCGGAGCTGAGAGTTGAATTTTCTCAGTAGGTGTAGAAGCGGTCAGCGGGTCGCGCTCGGCGGAGTCCTCTGGGATCCTCGCATCGCTTTTCGGGGCGTGTGTTTCTCCCCCTAAAAGTAATAAATAAGAAAGAAAGAAAAATAAACCCTTCATCAAGTTTTCCCTGCTCGCTAGGTCACTTTATTGCTTAATCAAAAGCCATGGTTGGGGAGACAGAGGTGAAGGAGAGACCCAAGTCCAACCCGGACTATCTAATGCAGCTGATGAACGACCGGAAGGTGATGAGCTCCCTGCCCAACTTCAGCGGCATCTTCACGCATCTGGAGCGGCTGCTGGATGAAGGTAACCCCGCTTGTGTTTGAAACTCTGTAGCCACTTGTCACACTACAGAGGGCGATGAGGCCATCTTTTCTCTCTCTCTCTCTCTCTCTCGTCCAGTTTAGTGGTCAGTGTTCATAAAAAGTGGCCGTTATCGACTCACTTTATTGAATTAGTCATTAACTGAAGGAATTCCTCAGTGGCTCCTCAGAAACGTAACAGCAGTGTTACCCACATCACACAGTGATAAATGATCCTGCTCACACTCGATTTAGACTGTTTAAATATCAAAACATTCACCGAGCTGTGAGTGTAAACCCATATTCTTGGCTTCAAACTGTGGATGTAGGGGATGTGTTTTTTGCATGAAGTCACATTTTAATTAGTTGAGAGAAGCAAAGCACTCTCTCTCCCTTTCTCTTTCTCTCTCTCTCATACACACACACATTCACAGAGGGGCAGTTGGTGATGGGAACAAACAGACAGTTGTTAGTCTTTCCCAGTGACCTAATGCGCAGGCTTGTGCGAATGCTTGAGCCCATCCCTGAGCAGGAACGAGACTCTGTCACTGTGTAAAATATTTGATGTCTGTATCTGGCTGCTTACACACCCTGAAGTCATGCTTTCTGCACAGATGATCAATGCACATGATTAGTTTTACTTGTTGATATGCAATATAAAAAAGAGGCATCACAAAGACACACAGCTCGTTATTTTCTGAAATGTCTCTAGTTGCTACCAGCCGCCGAGGCCTGTTGTTGCTGCTGTTGCTGCACATCAGGATCACAGAGGTCCCGACTTTGCGGTCTGTGACAAGTCTCATGACGCAGCAAGGTTGTTCTCATACCAGACGACCTCTACAGCTCGGCAAAGAGGTCGAGTTAACATCTCTGGTTGTGTTCGTCTTGAAGACTGACAGCTGAGTGTATTCATCCCTCAGTGGTGATAATGTGACACCCATGGTTACCATGAAAGACATTGTGCCATTCCCATTTTTGAGGCTGCCTGTGTCTTCTGCTTGAGTTATGTGGTCAAGCAGTTCAGACATAAGGCTTCTATATCAGAAAAAAAAAGTTCATGCAAAGCATTGTCAGGCTACATGATTCCTCCAAGGCTGCACTCTTGCCCAGTCTATATATATAAAGTCCTATGGCAGGCTGAAGTGTTACGATAAGGCCTGCTGCAGCTCCCTGCTTTGTCTTTCTCTCCTTGGACTCTCTTGTTCTTCTTTCACTTCTCATTTTCCTCAAGCTACTTTTAACTCAAGTGTGACAAAAGCCGTGCTTGTCTACACAGATTTGTTTGTGTGCGTGCTTTAATAGTCACTTCTGGTGTGCAGTAGGTTAGAATTGGTCATTAGTGGATCAACGGTGTCACTGCGGCAGTGGCTGTAATTATAGCGTCCTACTATAGTTATTACGGTCAGACTTATCACTCTCAGAGCAGGGAGACGTGCCTGTCAGCGTGCTTAGGTCAGATGATATTTGCGCCTCAAGGCAGTTATTCTGCCGTGTGTGTGTTTGTGTGTAAGTGTGCGAGTTCAAACCAGGGGTCTGTGTGTATGTGTCACATATGTGTTTGTCTGCTCCAGTACCAGTTATTATTGTGCTAGTGTGTCATTACAAAGGCATCAGAGGCTAGCATTGGTCATCGAGACAGCCCTAAACAAACACACAGGCAGACAAACATAGTCTGATTTATAATGGTGCTTCTGTAGCAAACCCGAGCCACGGATTTGACCTTTTAAGAAATGAATTTTAACACTGTAGTCAGCTGTTCTGGTTGTTTAGTGACTGCGTAAGCTAATATATGTTTTATAGTCTCTTCTGATGTTTTGTCGAGCGGAAACGTTTCAGAAAATCATTCGGGATCTATTTTTAAACTTAATTTTAAAGCCATATTCATTGGTTGTAACATATCCAAGTGTCTCTCTGGGCTGATATTTGGACAAAACAAGATATTCGTACACAAAAAAAAAATAGCTGCTAATACTTGCTAATACTAGTATTAATACTAATATTTACTCATATTGCTTTATAAGACCTTTGATACCTTTTTCATGTTTGTTGTTGAACAGCTGCCCTGCACAGGAGCCTCATACACTGGCAGGTCACTGAGACCCCCAGTAAACTTCTGTTTTTCACTCGCATTATTTACACAGCGATCTGATCTATAGGTGTGTGTGCGTGTTGGCGTGTGTGTGTCAAACAGAAAAAAATAGACAGGAGGCTGTCAGAAATGGAGGACACCTTATTGCGAAGCATTCAGATTTTACATTGTGGTGCAGAATGCTTGTGACCGTCTCCCAGAGCTTCCTTTAATTCTGGCGACGGTGAGTCATCGTCCTAAGAAATGGACAGAAGAGAAGAAAGAAATGTGAAGCTTGTTGTCCCCCTCCTTCATGGATGGACTTTCATAGTTGTCTGCAGTTCACTTTACACAACTTAACTCCTCCTTTCCCCCCCCCTTCTAAGAAATTGGCAGGGTACGCAAAGACATGTACAACGACACGCTGAACGGCGGCATGTTCAACGGGCGGGACATGGAGGAGCTTCCCGAAGCTGTCGGTCCCGTGGCTCAGCTGCAGGAGAAGCTCTACGTGCCTGTCAAAGAGTACCCTGACGTGAGTGGACAAATCAGTGACCTTTGACCTTTCTGTTTACTTTTCCCTGTTGTCGCTTTATCTCTTCTTAGTTGCAGAAAGGCTGCCAGAAAGTCAGCGTGGCTCCTGATCGCAGGGATATTTTGATTTAGATTTCATATTAAAGTTGTTTTCATTCTGAGATCATCTTTGTCTACACCCAGTGATGTAATCTGAATTTAAAATAGATCAATAATGAACCATGGCCAGTGGTTCCAATGGCATAAAAATGAATAATTTACAGGAATATTTCGGTTTATTTACTCCAAAAGCCAATATTGTGATGTAAATCCCCCCCACTGTGACACTGTTTTCACCTTTAGGTTTACACCATAAATATTTACAGGAGCTCAAAACAGTGGATTAAGAGTTTCCACCAAATATAAAGACAAGTGCACTGCAGTGAAGAGACTTTACCATCCAGCACATCCCTGCTCACGCCAAGTACAGCTAAGCACTTCAATATGAGTTATGCTGATCCAGATTGAACGGCTCACATGATTTTCTCCACGCATCAGCTCGCCAATCACCAAATACAATGACAGGCTGTCCTCGCTCACATGACAAGAGACTAACAGGACACATGCAGGACTACATTGGAAAAATGGTTGAGATCAGGGTTAAATTTAGAGAGGAGTGTGCACACAAATCTGGATTTGTGTGAGTGTAGGTGAAAGTCGAGGGTGACCTTAGAGGTCGAAGTGTGTTGCAGCTATTACTCAAGTTGACTCTTGGTTAAAGTGGAGGGAAGAAAAGGAGGAAGAAGCTGGACAGTTGTTATCAGACAAGTGGATAAAGACAGAAGGAAAAAACCCCACACAAACACACACATGGGGCAGCTGTCCAGTTAATCACTCAGTCTTAGTGACAGATAAGGTTAAGAGAACGTCGCTATCCTGTCATGCCACGAGCACCAGCCAGCACCCATATAATGAGCTATTTTTGTCTCTCTTAGTAACACAAACAAATCGCAGATGCACAAACCTCAAAGGCACACTTGCTCGTACAAATACTGGCACATAGTGAAAACACAGTTTTGGCTCGCAGTGTGCAGCAAATCATTTCTTCCTTCAGGTTTGTTTTTATCTGTGTGTTTCGCTCTTTTGCGCAGTTCAACTTTGTCGGGAGGATCCTGGGCCCACGTGGACTGACGGCCAAGCAACTGGAGGCGGAAACCGGCTGCAAGATTATGGTGCGAGGAAAGGGCTCCATGAGAGACAAGAAGAAGGTAAACACACCAAGTAACACTGAAGATACATGCTTTTTACTTGTCATGAACTAATCACATCTAGGACTGTTTTCATACATCTTCACGTTATTTTTTTTTTAAAGTGAGTCTGCTGTACTTTTCTCTATTTTCAGTCATCTCTATGCGGGCCACAGTTTCAAATAATGGGGTTAATTTATATTCAAGTTACCCCTTTGCACCAAAAATGCAACTGCTTGGTTGTTTTTCTACTCTTTGATGCGTGTAATTTTAACTCTGGCTGTCACCACTGAAGCTCCAACCACCTGCTGATCAAACCTTCTGTTTCTGAGGGGCAGCCAATCAGAAGGAAGGCTAGCTAAAGGGAGCATAGCCTTAAAGGGAGAGGCGCTAAAATGAGCTGTTTCATTCAAAAGATGATCTGAAGGGCTACATAAATGGCTAGTATAAGATAAAGAAGGATTATTTTGCATGGTGAATCAGGATCAGGCAAAGCTACTCTACTAGAATGTGACAACATGGAGGCGGGAGTGAGCAAATATATTTTGGGAAATATGAATTTGAAAGACTAGAGATGAAGGGAACTGGTTTAGAATGCTTTGTATGAAGTCCACCTACAATCTTTCCATCCCACGTCTGTCGTTCACTGTTTTGTTTTTTTACATATTAAAGAAAATGATATAACTTTTTAACAAATGGGGCTCAGGAAGGTGGATTTTGTTGCCTCGGGGCATTGCAAAGCTGGCTGTTTTCCTCTCTTTTCAGTCTGTAGCCGATCTAAGTTGTTAGCTGTGGCAGTGATAGTATTCTCTTCATGTAACTCTGGAAAAAATCAGATCAAAGTGTAACAGTGTTTCATGGCAGGTTTACATTCCTTTTAGCTTGAAAGTTGACTTGGAGAAACTCTGAGGCAAGACATTACTGTGAAAGCGTCATTTTTGGTGTGTGTCATATAGATCTTAGTTTTAGATGCGTTACGGCTCAACAATGAGATGACTCAAAGGAAAGCGTTTACACTCCTCCAGAGATTTAAAAACTGCTAAAATTTGCTTTGTAACTTCTTAACAGTACGTGTGATTTGGAGAAACATGTTTTAACCCACCAGACACTGAAACATGGCTTAAAATTGTAGGAATCTATAAGATATATAAGCTGAGTGAATCATCAAGCATCTATAAAATTCTAGATCTAAAATGTTTACCTTAAGAAGTGTAATTTAAAAAAAAAAAATGTTATTTTGTTGTTTAGACGATCTTAGTCTCTAACCTTTAACTAGCAGCTTAATTTTATCCATGTTCAGCAACATAAGCAATTATTTTCTCTGTTCGGGACATTGGGGACGTGTGATAGATATAGAGAGAGAGGCTGAAGTGGACAAAGAGAGCTGGGTTTTTCCAGGCCCAGAATGGGACTTCTGAGGTCGGGGGGGGGGGATACGCACATGTGGTCCATGTACAGGAGAAACAATGGGTCTTTTTTCCTTCACTTCATATTTTATTTGCATGTAAAACTCCAAATTAACAATACCAAAATTTCCCCTATGCAGGAAAAACCCTGACAGAGAGTACAGTACAACTCCAGCAATTAGATGTAGCAGTTTTGCAAATCCCAGGGCCTTACTGGGTCAAATGGTTAAACTGACGCATAGTTATGCATGACTTTTTGACCACTCTGCCACAGCTAACCAGAAACACAGTTTAATGTTTCTCCGAGAAAATGATAATTGTCACCCTAACGAGCCGACGTGCACGCAGAAGCAGACCATGCATCCCATGATGGGTCAAAGACCTGAAAGACAGAAAGAAGGGCAGACGGATAAATAAAATGTAGGTTATATATAATTTTCTAGCTAATTGGAAAAGGCAGTGAGTTGAGATGAGTTGGCTCAGAAACTGAGAGACAGATTAAGTGGGAGCAAAAAGGTCATTTTTGTTTCTGAGTTTAACCACGCCTACTTCAAACTCTATCTATCTATCTGTCTCTCTGTCTGTCTGTCTCTCTGTCTGTCTGTCTCTCTGTCTGTCTCTCAAACTCAGTTTTTGCTGCTTCGTTTTTCTTTCCTGTCCTGGTGTTTGGTCCATCTGTCCTCCCTTCCTCTCCCCTGGTGTCTGCTGTTGGACGGAGTCGGCTCAAGCTTTCCAAACGGCAGGTGGAGCAAGTCCAGCATTCCACCCCCCTCCACTCTCACTCTCTCTCTCTCTCTCTCTCTCTCTCTCTCTCTCTCTCCAGAACATTCCCTACCCTGCACACCCCTCAGTCAGAGACTCACACATACAGAAACACACAGAGACAGAGAGGGAAGGAAAACAGAGACACAGTGGGAGGCAACTGGGGGAGAAGGGAGAAAGATGTTGACTTTTAGTGCTCTTCAAAAATGATACATCTCACTTGACAAAACAGCCACAGAGGACACAATCTGCCGGAATGCCACACCGAGATAGCGGCACTCTGAATTTCTGTTTTAACTGTGGCTCGCAGTTATTTTCACTGGGAAATTCTATTCTATTTATAATTTGTAATATCTGGCAGTCAATTCTGAAAAACAAAATTACGATTCTGCAGTCGCGTTAGAAGTTGTGTGAAGCTTCACTCGGAGGATTAGCTCTGAAGGACAAGCTTGCTCATTCTTTCCCCGGAGTTAGATGATGAGATTGCTATCACTTTCATTTCTGTATAGCAAATTTGAAACTGTAGAGGGTTCACTTATCTTGGCATGAAGACTGAAAGGGAAGTACCAAGCCTGGCAACAAAACTGTGCATAGTCAAGAAATGTTTCCTCACATAAGCCACAAATTTGCAATTTTCTCAAACTTTTGTTGTTTGGTTTGTTACTTGGCGGATTTTGTTATTCCAGGCTCGACCCAGATCCCTTGTTTCCCTGCCTTTGCACTACACTGTGAGTGTCGTGTCTGCTTGTTTGTTCAAGTTGCTGCAAACAATGTGCAGCTCCTCTATGCACCGCTGTGCTTGAAGCTAAGGGTAACATCAACAACAACAATGGCAAACCAAAGCATCTGAAAAAGGGAAATTTGTACTGACAGAGTTGCTGGAGGAAAAGTTGTAGGCAAAGCTGTAGCGGTTGACGCTGAGGGCGGACGTGAATTTCCACAGCAGTCCCATTCACATGTTGTTTTATTTAGTCGAAAACCAAGAATGTTCCTGTCAGACATGAGTGGAAAAGATCTCTGGTGAACCATGAATGCCTAAGAAAAATCTGAAACCTTTGCTCAGATATTTTAGTCTAGACCAAGGGTATCAAACATGCAGCCCGGGGGCCAGAAGCAGTCCACCAAAGGATCTAATTTGGTCCAATAGGTGGCTTTGCAAAGTCTGAAAATTGTAGGAAGGTCAGCAAAGACACTTACTACACAGGAGAAAGAATCTGAAGTATGTGTATCTGCAGATAAGTTGTGTAAATCATAAAAAGTACACTAGTATTATTGGAAGTAAAGGGTTTGTGCCTTTCCACTGTCATCTCTAAATTCTAATGCACACAGAGTGAGTATTCTTAAATGTGGAGTTTTGCACCTAATTGTCTTATGATATCTCACGCTGTTCATCATCCATTTTCTAAATGGATCACTTATTAAATGTGAAAATGATTTACCAAGATCTAATGCCTTGCTTTGTCTAGCAGATTTTGAAAAGAACGGGGTCAACGTTCAGTTTTTAGGAGGAAATCTCCAGAATGTACTTATTTACAGACCTAAGGAAAGAGAAAACTTTGGAGTTTTAGAGTTTGGGATTTAAAAAAATAATAAATGTAGTTGTAATTTAATGCTTTTACTGATATGGCTCACTTGAGCTCAGATTGGGGTGTCTGTATCTCATGATCTAAAACGAATTTGTTACCCCTGGTTTACACCAAATTGGCAGCCTGACTGACTGAATCGCCAAACAGATTTTGCCAACCCAGGTGCCCACGTGAGGCTGAAGATAACAAGCTTATTCCCAAACAGACTTTCTTCAAACTGCTTAAATTATATAATAGTAAAATTGCAATTCACAGTTTTCAGTAACACGGCTGGCGTCTGTTCCAACATACTGGAGACACTCCATTAAACCCCGACACAAGCCTGTCAGTTTTTCCATCTGTTGTAAGCCATAAATATTTAGATTATCTCTCAAAAAATTAAAGACGTGTAAACAACCTGCAAGTTTTGGGTACCTGCAATCCATGTACTGCATCTGTCACAGTATTTCTTCACTAAAAGACGTGAAGACGTGTGTATTGTGGGTTATACTTTCTCTTGGAAGAGCAGCAGTTTTATGTACAGTGTTTTTCAATCTGACCCAGAATTTATGACATTTAGGAGGTGAGACAGGTAAAGGACTTCTTCAGTGTCAAAGTAATAATAAGGACTATTTAATGGTAGCAGGCTATCTAACAAGGATTCCTTGGTTGTTAGATTGAGGGCATTAAAAGCAAGGCAGTGATATTTTGAAAAGGTTACATGACGTTTTTTAATCAAAACCTATGTTTGATGTCGGTTTTAATGACCCACCATTGACAAAGTTGCTGTGAACATGGTCGAATCAGTGGCTTTGCAGTGCGTTCGCTTGCCTAGCTGTACTCGGGGCTTCCCTATCAGTTGCGAACAAACTGTGCATCCGAATAACCGACTATCAGGCATTTAGGCAAAACAAAGCTGGCAAAAAATAACTCAGGCAGTGTAAGAAAGCTTTGTGTTGCCTTCCAGGTGGGCCTTTGTATAATGATGTGATGTCACATGAAAACTATGAATTATCTGAAACACACAAAAACAGATAATGGAGCTTTTTTGAAACATAGATGCGTCCAAGATGTGTTGGACCAACAAATGCAATCAGCAGTGTCAGTCTTTGGTGTTTTACTTGATAACAACTTCATAAGCGCCGATTTAATAGTCATTTCACTATCAGTTTTAATGAAGTGACAGAGCAAGGAGAAGGGAAGAAAGGAGGTGTTAAGGAGAAGAGAGATTTAGGGAGAGGTTACAGAAAAACTCGAGAGTGCAAAACCTTCAGTTCAGTTCAAGGCAACACCAATCTTGTGTAACCACTGAAGAACAGCACGTTGTTCCACGAGTTTGATACGCCTCCCGACTTGCATTAGACAGCCTTGATCCTTGTGTTTGTGCGTGTTTGTGTGTAGTTTGAGAGCGAACCGGAACCTGAGCCAAAGAAGAAAGAAAAGTGAAAATCCTGTTCCCTCTCTGTAGTAAAAGGACCGAGGTTGTGTGTGGCGCATTCAAAAAAGAGCTTCTTTTTTTTTTTAACTGTTTGTTTGTTTCAGGAGGAGATGAACCGAGGGAAGCCCAACTGGGAGCACCTCAGCGAGGACCTCCACGTCCTGATCACGGTGGAGGACACACACAACCGCGCCAAGATCAAACTCCAGCGGGCCATCAACGAGGTCAAGAAACTTCTCGTGCCCGCTGTGAGTATCAGTATAGCTCGCGCCGTATAGCATTTTACGTACAGAACCGAGGGAAAAACCGTGTGTGTGACTGGATGGGAGTTCGCTGTGTTGGTATGCATGGAAGGGGGAAGGGGGATTGTCGGCCCAAAAGTGTGTGTGTGCGTGTGTGTGTGTGTGTATGTGTGTGTTTGTGCCTTTTTTTTGTGTTTTGTGTGTGTGTTTCTGTGTGTATGAGAGAGTATGTGTAAAGGGTTAGGGTAATTAGGGAACACGCATAAAGGGGTTTCCATGGTAACCCCGGGTTGTTTGAAAGGCTGAGGGAATGAATGGAGAGTCTGTTCACTCGTTCTCCCCACTCCATCACTCCTTTCACTCGTTCACAACTCACTTCATTCCCAACTACTGGCTACAGTATTCCTTTTTCTCCATGTTTTTTTTTTTGTCCACACAAGAGAACATTTTGATTGCGCTCCTCAACATTTCTCACATTCCCCAGCCCACCTACTGTCCCCCTACAGGCTCACATAAACGTACACAGTGATCACACTGGAACATTGCGCACACACGGGCATATAGACACAGGGACACACCCACCCACCAATAAACTCTAAATTATCCCATGTTTGACACATAACCACAAAGGCACATATTTCAAAATCACAAAGCCCATTCCTTTTTCATCTCTGCAGTATTTGCAACAATAGAAACAGATTGAAAAGCCCAGCGGGGGGGGGGGTCTA
>VOQK01018511.1:51315-61803 GCA_015052645.1 Benitochromis conjunctus
GGCATGTCCCACCGGGAGGAGGCCCCGGGGCAGACCCAGGACACGCTGGAGAGATTATATCTCTCGGCTGGCCTGGGAACGCCTTGGTGTTCCCCCGGATGAGCTAGAGGAGGTGGCTGGGGAGAGGGAGGTCTGGGTTTCTCTGCTTGGGCTGCTGCCCCCGCGACCCGGCCCCGGATAAGCGGAGGAAGATGGATGGATGGATTCAAGAGCACATTTGAGCAAAAAATAAATAAATACAGCACCCAGTGTGTGAACGACTCATATTCGCAAATTAACAGATCTCACACTGTCAACATCATCGGACACAATGACCCACAACAGTCACCCCAAGGCTCTTTATACTGTAAGTTAACCTCTCAACGTGTGAGTCTTATAATGTCACACAGGCAGAGCCAGGCTCAGGGAAGGGCATTATTAGTCTGATCTTTTGATGCAGATCTTCATAGTTTCTACAAGCTGATGAACACATGTACTCTCACTCATGTCATCTTTTATTTTTTTATTTATTTATTTTTACCAGTAACCTCAGTATTTACAGAAATAAATAGAAAATAAACCCATAATATTTTGTGCCAACATTAATTTTTCGCAGAGGACGATTACTACTTCAACTTCCTGGTCATGACGTCCACAATCAGGTCAAAATCTTTCCACTACTTTACATTTAAATATCTGTTGAGCTAATGACAGCATCATCTTTAATTTTTAAACCTCCATCAGAACCAGGTCAGGGAGTTGCAGCCATCTCCCATGACTGGTTTGGGGGCGAGGGGGGAAGGAACATGGAACGTCACCTTTCAGGTGGGAAAGGAGTTTGAGCTCCTATATAGTCAAGCTTGCCTCAGTGCACAGTTTGGCTGGAGTTCGATTCAGTGCCTGTATGTTGGGGTCTTCCCTGGTGGACAGAGGGTTGCTTTCCTGTTCATTTGTGAATGGGCCTTGACTGTTATTTGCACTTGTGTGCCGAATGACAGCCTCACAGAGCTGCTAGGTTTATTTTTGAATTGTCACTTACCTGGTGGATATTTTGGTTAAGGACGTTAAAAACCAAAAGTGTTTGGTCACAAAATATATCAGCGTTACAGAACCCTTGTTGATTCTAGTACAGTCAGTTCACCCAAATAGTAACAACAATGTGTTCATGTGTTTATGTCACCTAAATTTAATTATTTTGACAGTCTATTTTGTGAATTATTTAGAACATATCTGCTTATCGGTTTTCATAAAAATACATATAAAAGTGACCCTCGTGCCTTTGCTACACACAAATCCAGATCTGTGAAAATATGACAACAATAACTGCAGTAGAAGCCACTAGTGAGCTGAGCCTTTTTACTTTTGGTGAATGAGAGAGAATGTGCCTGCTCATCTGAATGGCAATGCCTGAATGGCCAAAAACTCACAACTGTGGTTCACCAAGTTTACATACAGTTGAACTTTGTGTGTGTGTGTTTTCCCTCGCAGTGAACGGGTTGAGTGAGGTGATGTGTTGCTTCAAAAGTTCAAACAGCAAAGTAGCCAAACAATTGCATATTTCAGCAAGAGACCAAAATGATAGAACGTGTATTTATGGAAACGACTCAGGCGTTTACTCCCCGTAGCACGTTGTTGATAATAAAACCCATTTACAAACACATCCGCACATTCATAGTTTTAACACAGATTAACAAAAGTAAATGTTTAGGTGATTCATGCTTAAAAACATAAAATACATATTTATGCAGAAAAGCCTCTTTAGGGTGTAATATTATTATATTGGGGCGGGGTGGCTCAGTAGGTAGCGTGCTCGCCCCTGGATCGGAAGGTCGACGGTTCGAATCCACCCAACGGCTACCCTGAGGTACCCTTGAGCACCGTACCGTCCCCCACATACTGCTCCCCGGGCGCCAGATTGGTGGCTGCCCACTGCTTCACTGAGTGTGAATGGGTTAAATGCAGAGACTAATTTCCTACGGGATCAATAAAGTATACATTATTATTATTATTAAGTAAAATCCAGATTTAGGAGTCCGTGTAGGTTCTGGTCACCAGGGTATGGTTCTGTTAAGCACTTAAGTTGAAGGCAACATGAGTTCTTTTCAGGTTCTTGAAGACATTTTGTCTCTCATCTGAAAAGCTTTTGATGGGCACGCAACCTCATGTGGAGTGGTTGCCTTTAAGGTGTGTCTGAGAGTCGCTGACCCAAGGGGAAATTACACGGTGGTAGCTTGTTGTCAGATGGGGTCAATGTCAAAAATATGTGGCACAACTAGTCTGTGAGCTTCTCTTGCTTGTGCTGTTGTTGGTCAGTTAGCCCTGTATGTATGTATGTATGTCTATAGTCTTTCTCCACACATACAAACATAATTGGAGTACCATAAATTAAGCACCACCATGTCATCATACGAGTTATTAGGGTCGGATGATCTTCAAGTCACACCATCGAGGTCAAATACCTGGCATTTCTTGTCAGCTGTTAGAGCTGCAGAAGACTTCGGATGAAAGGAATAAAATAATGAAAAGATGTCCAGTTGCCTTTAACTTCGGTGCTCAAGGCTCCAGATTTATGTAATCAGAATTTTAGTGCTGGTCATTGTAGAGCTAACTTAACTACTGTGCGTATTGCTTGGTTGTATTTATTAAAGTCATAATGTGTGGAGTGGTTGGTAACCAGTGCTAGTCCTGCCCACTACATAACATTCATTTGCAGTGAAATGCCAATGTATGTATTATGCTTGAACTAAGCAAACTGAGCAAGAAGAGTTGGCTAATTGTTCTATTGACCCCCAACTCTAATGTGTATAGGACTCTAACAGCAATCCATCCATCGATCCCTTTTCTGATCTGCTTATTACACTAGGGTTCAGTGAGGCTAGAGCCTAACCCAGCTTACTCTGTGTGAGAGGTGTGGTACGGCCTGGACAAGTTACGAAACCTTCAAAGGGCAAACACAGACTGCTTTCACACATGTATGTTTCCAGGACTTTACCCACAGCGGGGCATTTGAGAATACAAATGACCAAGTGGATCAGACATTAACCGGTCTTATGGTAGCGTGCCAATAGCCTTGTACAAAGTCAAAGTAATGTCAGACTGTAGTGGTGTGAGAATGATAATGCATTCACTGCCAGCCAGTGGACATCATGTGTACTGCCTTGCTAAAGGCTATATCAAGGAAACTCCCTGACCTGAACAACTGAGTTTTTCCAGTAGTATGAGTATATCTGAAGGAGAGTGTGGAAAATATACAGACTTGGGTCTCCCAGATGTCTGAGGTTGTGAATGCGTAAATAGCTAAAGAGACATAAACAAACATCCACCATCAATTTATATACCTAGGCTCAATTTAGAATGACGAATTAACCCAACAAGCATGTGTTTGCACAGAGAAAACTCCTACCCTTCACTTCTTATCCTTATGTCCATTGTGTTGCTCATTTTTAGTAATCACTCACAAACCAAAAAATTCACCAATGGAAACTAATATTTTATTGTACATCTACTGGAACACGTTTTAGTGATGACTGATGACTTTCATGAAAAGTTCAGCAGAGATACATCTATCTGCCACTAAACAGCGAATACCAGTGAGCGAGGAAGAAATTACTAATGTTGCACCATGTTGAAAGTTGTACCTAATAACAGAAAACATGCTGACAGAAAGTCTAGAATAGAGCTGAACAGAACTCTGCAACTCTTTCAACTTCAATCCAAGGTTGTGAATATTGTGCAACCTGAGGATTTAATTTGTTATCATAGATTTAATTTAGCTCGCTATATTAGTCATCCTCCTTTGTGGAGGCTCCACACCATCTTGGCCTCCTCAGTGACCTTAACACACTCTTCTTCCGGCTGTGTCCATTCCCAGATGAGGGGGACTTAGAATGGTGGCTGCCTTCCTCTCCACAAATCTCCTGCTCATCTTCTTTTGCTTTGTCATCTTCTGTTGTGCTTTTTCTATGTGAAGCTTCTTCTATTTCTATCTTATTTCCCCCTCCTTCCTGCTCTTCTTCTCTACCCTGATCTGCTTCTGCTGTTCCTTCACTCTTAGGGGACACAGTGATATCAAGGTTTTGAGGAGGTTCAGGTGCTTTCTTCTTCTTCGAGGAACGTCTTGGTGGTTCTGGGCTGTTCTTACTTTCCAGATGTTTTAGTATGGCTGTGTTCAACTCATCAGGGTCCACAGATGCTCCATGAACATCCCATGTCATCCCATCCTCATCCCATTGCACCTGCTTCATACTGCTCCTCCTTCCACCTAGCTCATCTCTTTCCTCTGCCAGAATCTTCAGACACGGCCTCCTGCTCTCCAGATCATGTGAAGAAGGAGAAGTAACTTCCAACGCAGGGTCTTCTGCTTGTTTTTCCTCCTCCTCTATGCTGCTAACTGGGAACATGCTGGAAGATGCTGACACTAGATTGGAGTTAGACCCTGCTGAAGACTTCAGGTTCAGTCTGGATCCAGGTGGCGAGCCCAAGATGGAATGGGACCCCATGTTGGATGTGGAAATGTTCCTCTTGAGGTCCCACCATGAGCCAATAGGAGAGATCGTCTGCACAGCTGCATCTGCCATTTCTGGCCGTGACACCATTGAAGCTTCTTGCCTGAGCGGCTCTACCTTCATGGCCCTTTCAGTGCCCTCTCTGGCATTTAAGCAGCACCTGCAGGTGTCACCCAACTGTGAGTCACTCAGGGAAGAGACAAGTGGTGACCCCCTACCTCGACCTGCTGCACAGATTTGCTCTGGCTGCCACGGCAGCTCAAGATAGCAGACAGATGGCCCTGTTTTTGACTGCTGCTCTGGAGAATCAGGTGTCAGGTAGCTAAGCATTTGCACAGGGCTTCTTGCTTCTTCACCCTGCAGTATTCCTGTAGGACTGGACAGCGGTTCTATCACATCATCAACAAGGCATTCAGGATTTGAAGACACTCCTGCTTCATCTAAACTAACAGAGGACAGGATTGGGGAAGGGAACTGAAATGAAAGGGAATTATTCTCCAAGAAGCCTTCATCTTGTGTGCAGGTGAGCCAGAGTGTATCAGGAGAGTGGATCTGAAAGCTTGAAGAGTTGTCAGTCTTTGGAGATGAGAATATAGGTGAAGGTTCAAGTAAATCTTCCTGCAGCAGTGAGTTCAGTGGAAGTGGTGAAGAAGAAGTCTGTACAGGTGGTAAAGTAGGCGTATTGAGTGGGGAGATGAACGGCGAGGGTGTAGTTGATGGACAGGTCAGTTTGGACATTGGAGAATCTGGTGCTGCAGAATAAATGGCTTCATGGATGAGACTGGAGGGGCGTGACACAACTGTGTCCGGCGTGCTGCTGCGGCTATGTGTGCTACCGCTACATGCGCTCCATCGCTGCATGTTGGAAACCCAATGCTCGCTGAGAGCAGGAGAGCTGTGGATGCTAACATTTGGGGTTGTGGATGCTAACTGGTGGCTGTTGGTGGTGCTGACATGTTGCCACATGTGAGCGTGCAGCGGCTGCAGCGTCACGGAGTTCTGCTCAGAGTGGGTGTTGGTGCTTGAGCTGCGCCTCAGGTCCAGTCTGGTCCACACTGGATCACGCTTGTGTGGCGGACCTGCAGCCATTAAAACATCCATGGAGCTCTTAGAGAGGGAGAAAATTGGTGCCTGATCATCTTCATCCTCCACCTTTGGAGCTCCACTGGAGTAAGAGAGCGACTGACTAACAGAAAAGCAAGCTGGCTGATAGCTCTCAGATGCAGGGCGCCCAGCCCTCGCCATGGTAACGGCACTGACCTGTGTGGGAAGACACACCTTTTATCATCAATTCACTGTTTTTCACTGATGCAAAAGTATTGGCCACTAGGAGGGAAGCACTAACATGTCTATGACATACAATATTAATTACCACTGTTGGGAAGGTTATTTTTTACAATGTAATATTTTGCATATGACTAAATACCCTGCTAATTACCCAATCAAAGTCACTTTACTATATTATGATTATTTTTCTAATAAATAGTTGAAACTAGTTTTGCAGATGTTTCTTAATCAAACATTTTAATGTTTGAATGGCAGAATTTTCAACAATAATTAACAAGCTTTACTCTGTGCAGTGATGTCAGGACACTTTTATGACGATTTAAACATTCAGATAGTAAAAATCATTGGTTATCAGTCACTGTGGTCAGACAAAAAGCTAGCTGCAGGCATAGCAGACTAAGGTTGTTTGCAACAATGTGTATTATTTATGGTGTCACATTCAAATGACAGTTTAAATTCATGGATATGTAGGTTAAAATAAATAGCTTATTTTGATTCTGAACAACAAAGGTAGGGAAATTGTTCTCTGACTAACTACTCAAAAAAAGTAGTTAGTGGGTGTAACTCCAGTTTTATGTGTTTAGCCCCCTTACAGGTGCCAAGTTTGACACTTGTACAGCTCCATAAAGTTGAGGGAAGCTGCAGACTGTCATAATGTCACATAATACAGTTTCATTATTGAAAAAAAATCACATCTGAACACCTTAGTAAACTAAATTCAACATTTTGGCAAATGCATGCCAAGACTTGAATGAGAAGGCCAATGCTCTCAGTGACTGCACATATATGCACACCCCCACACATCCGCAGGCACTCCAGATTAGCCAAATAAGATTACACCATCCAGATTATTTGGTCAACGAGACAAAAGGTAAATTGTTTGAGACAGAACTACAAAGCCTGTTTGGGACTCATTTGACAAAGAACCAAAAGAGATGAAGAATGATAACTACAGTGTATAGTGGAGTTTAGAATAAATTACAATCAACCTTTTTTAAATCTTCGATTTGTTCATGCTTTTCCTCTTTTTTCCTTCTATTTATTCATGCTTCATCAGTATATTCTTATTTCACTACCAAAACTGGCTCTGTCCAGCGCTGTCCCAAACTGACCTAGTAGTATTTTGACCTGATGATACCCAGACTACCTAATCTGCACAACATAAACTCTTTGTTAACCAGCATGGTTACTCACATAAACAAAACAGTATTACATAAGACAGAAAAAGCAAATAGTGAAGTCCTACCTTTAAGTTCACACGTTATGTCCTGTTTTACCCTCTGCCATGCCACAGAGCGGGTAGCCCTAAATGATGTCTCTCCTTCCTCTCCTCATTCCTTCCCCTCTCTTCCTCCCTCACTTCTTAATAAGATCACCTTTGCTGTCTCTAGCATTAAAATAACCCACAGCTTCACACTCTGTGTCTGTCTGTTGTCAGTTTGCTCAAGCTTAATCTTCTTCTCTGTCTTAGCTGGTCTTCATTTGAAGCTGGCATCAGTGTGAATGTGATGATTTTCTTTTGTGAATTTGCGTTCTTTGGTATGTTCATGTGTGGGGGAAACAGAGGGGGTCACTACTCTACCTTTAGTCCAGAGGATTAACGGTCATCTCATTAGCTGCCGTCCAATCTCTGAGCAGTCTGACCGGGTGGATGAATGCGTGTGTGTAAGTGATCAGTGGGGAAGCAAGTGGCTTATTTTGATTCTGAGTTAAGATCAGGCCAGCTGTCATGGCCACTATTGTGTGAGCAAGGGATCTCATATAGATGTTTAAGATTCATTATGTGGGAAAGTCAACAAGTAGAATACGTAGAAACTTTGAGCTCCTAATGGTTACAAAGGTAAAGTCGAGTGTTTTCATTAAAATCAGTCAGAGTCATGAATGTCTATACCACATTTTAGGGCAATGCAGAGGACCCTTCCACAAGATCTTCATTTCAGGGTAAAGCGATGTTCTACTCAAACTGTATATTGTGGGGTGGAAAGCTGCTCATTTCAACTGAGAATGTAATCAGGCAGTTAAAGGAACTCCTCAATCCCATTGCCTTGCCTTCTGTAATAGGACCAGAGTCTGGGAACTGTGGAGCTTTCTGGCCATTTTGACTGCCATACTTGTGCAGGCTTACATGCCTTTGAGTTGTATGTGTATCTTATGTGACTGTTCTCAGACTGCCTGCAGTGGAGAGCTGCCTTTTGTTTTGTGATCCCTTGTTTTCTCCTGTTCATGTGTTGGTTAGGTAGGTTATCATTGTAGGTTGTATAGTTTGTTTTCTCTGGAGTTAGGTAAGTTCCTTTTATTTTCTATTAGGGATGTTTTGTTGGCCTTAACTCTCCCTGAAGTTAAATGTCAGTCTGAACTAGAACATGATGACTAGCAGGAAATAAACCTTTAAAAACTCCCATCTTGATGACTCCTTCACTATTCACTAACTTCATGTTAGTCCCTTCAACCCCTTAGGTAAGCCAGGGGACGTAACACTCACCAACCACCAGCTTTCTGATTAGTAGACGATCTGCTCTACCTCCTACAGCTACAGTCACCCTGAACTGAATCCCAGGTTCACCAGTTAAACGTCAGATTCAGGAGGAACAATGCGGTTTTTGTCCTGGTGGTGAAACACTGGACCAGCTCTTTATCTCCTTGAGAATACTTGAGGGTGCCTGGGAGTCACATACTGATTGTTTGATTTAAACTCAACTGCAGACGTGTACAGAGAAATCCCCAAAATGCTGCCATTATCCAAAATCTCATGGACCTCACTGTTCCTATTCTTATATTAGTTATGAGCTACTACAGAGCCCCCAGTGACACTATGTTGGATAATTCTTTGAATAAAGCAAGGTCACTGCTTGGGCAAAGCCGTGCCACTCTCTATTCAGATACAAAGTCAAATAAAGGATCAAAAGAACAGAAGACATACTCTTGTTTTAAGATGTGATGCAGCAGAGTCGCTTCAGCACTTAAGCAAGAGAGACACAAACGAGTAAAGAGAAAAATGCAGCTGAGACCACAATATCCTGACTTATTCTAAGAATAAGTTACCATAACACTGCTAACAGCTTGATGACATTAACAGGGTTTTTTTTTGAGGACACTCTTCCAGATCTGCAGTTTTGCATGACTGGCTGCTCGTCATGGTTGGCAAACTGAACCTCGTGTAAAACTGAAGGAAATTAATGAATGCCAATAGTTGCCAGTAAGTTGTCCTCGGTCTTTAAGCTGGATCACAAAAGACCCAGTTTTCTACTACATGCTCTAATTTCTCAGTGTAATTTTATGAATCTACAATTTATTGTAAGTTTCCAATACTGGTGTATAGATTAAACGATTAGGAAATGTTTCTTATAGTAGGGCTCCACATCAAAAACTAGCTTTAACACTTCATTTCAGCTCAATTGTTTCAGACCTGGTTTAAAAAATTGTGTTAATGTCAAGTAACTAACACAGAAAACCTGATAACTGCATTGTCTCCATGCATTCATTGACAGTTCTGACAATGAACAAGAACAAAATAAATCCTTAAACCCAGACAGCACCATCAAACCCAACAACAAATCTGTCTCTGCAAGGACTGAAATTTTTGACATTGCTACATAAAAATGACACGAAACCATTTAATAAATGCTTCATCTTTTAATTTATGCAAAGCAAACAATTAACAAATAAATCCCGCTCTAAAGCTCAAGTTAGTTTCTGGGTGTTTGCTGAATTAATTTGACTTAGAATTAATTTGAGGCTCCACTGGAGCCCAACGGTAAATTTTTGCCCGGTGGGCCTCAGGAGATTAATCCGGCCATGCATATAACAGCATGGGAACCAGCCAGATGTGTCACACCCTCACAGCTCTGCAGAGTCACAGACGGTAACCTCTCACATTAACAATGAATGCTAAGCAGTAGCTTCATTCCCGGTGAGTCTGTCTGAGTCAAAGCCGACAAGGAACGACAAGAAAAGTTATTCACGTGTTGGAGCTGACTTCTTCATGGCTGGTGAGCAGGAATCTAGATTGAACCTACTGCCTGTGATACACCTGTATTACACCCTGTCGTTCCTCCTATTTGTGTTTTGTTCAGATCACATGTTACAGCTTGCCGTTGGTCTGTCTGTGGGCCTCCTGTTGCTGTTGCTGCTGCTGATTCTGATAACGTGCTACCTAAGGAGGAGGAAAAAAGAGCAGAGTCAGTACCAGGAGCTGGTGTCTCAGGGCTCCTGGGCCACGTTAGTGAGCATTTTACATAAAATATCTACATACGTTCTCTTGAAGCATTCATTTATTGATTAAAAAAATTACATAGTAATACAACTTCTGCTTTATCAATACTGCCAGGTGGCTGCCAGTATTACACTATGGCTCATATTGGTTTGTCCTTGTGACAAGGTCCTGGAGATACTGTAGCAGGAATCAATAAGGCAGATTTGAGTTCTTCAGCAGGTGTTTGCCAGCACTGACTAACAGCACTAACACTAGAATTATATAAAACTCATTGACACAACTATAACAATTTGGGTTGTGATTGGTCGGATGGGTTTATTTAATTTGATTATTATTTTTCTTATAAAGGGAAACACAAGATTGAGTTTTAAATAAATGTAAATAGATTTTATAGACTAAAGATCATAAATGTATTTCAGGACATAAAACCAGCATGTCTTTTTTTTCCCCTTTAAAGCATAAAAATGATCATAAAAAAGTTTAAAGATAAACTAGGCTAACATA
>VOQK01018511.1:61823-99524 GCA_015052645.1 Benitochromis conjunctus
TTCTTTTCAAGATTATTTGTGTGAGAACATTTTGACATAAGGCACAGCGTCCATTGTTTTGAATTTGTGAGCAATTTAGTCTGAATTTTACTGACATGACAACTGATAGCTATTTGCTAAAGGCAGTTGCAACACCACTCAACACTCATTTAATATTATTTGTCTCTATGTGTGGAAGGCCCCGTGAGATCGCTTTCACCCTGCCTCCTCGCTTCGTCACACAAAACCATGGAGATCAGAAAAATAATGAGCAGGACAAGAAAGAGGAGGAGGATACGAAGACGGAGGCCCAGCGGGACGTACTGGCTCATCGTGGGTCGCTCTCAGTGAGGAGTAGGTCGCTGCTTCTTTTTATATGACAGCATATCAAGACAGTAAGAGCCACTTTGGGGGTGCTGTTTGTATGCTTGTGGTACTTGAGGAAACATCAGAGGATAATAGGAGCATTCACCTAGGATCATAGAAATGTAGAAAATATTATTGTTGTTAAGACATTTCAGCCTGGATAGAAGTGACGCTTTGGGGTAGACCAGCTCACCTTCATTCTTTCAAACACACGGGGCTGCTCCTGGACCTGACAATCGCACCAAAGTATCACATAGCTTTCATTAAATTTAAGAAGAAATGTGATATTTTGCTGTTTCCTTCAGGCTGGTACCCAGTGGGAACAATTTTGGCTGGTCTCTACTCTGTACCTCCTCTAAACGAGGTGGTGGCCCCCCCTCCCGGCATGGCCTCCCGCCTCTGCTTCTCCGTGGAGTATCGACACAGCAGCGAACAGCTCATGGTCTTCTTGCTCCGCCTCAGCAACCTCCCTCCACGTTTCCATGGCAACGGCACGACGGTGGAGCTCAGACTTCTCCCTAATGACAGGCGGGCCCGTCAAGCCAAGGCCCGGGGCATGGGTCCAGACCCAGAGTTCACCGACTGCTTCATTTTCCAGGTGAGGGTAGAAAAGTTTCTAGAAGTTCACATCTAGACGTTAGAACTTCAGAGACAAAAGAGAAGACAAAAATGATTTACTTAACTTTTATTTAAAGCTGATATCATTTATATTTTTATAATGTTTTGACTGAAGATGTGAAAGGGGACAGTGAAACTGATGAACCTACAGAGTAATCCACTGAGAGAGGAGAAGAAGAGATGGAGGTTCAGATGGGCACGGAGATTTTTCAAATTTTTTGTGAAATGATCGTAAAATGCTTGAAGGATACCATTCTCGGAAAGTTTAAAGGGAGTGTTGGGAGCTAGGAGCAACAAAGCTGAAAGCAGTCTTTGCAATTTCACACTTGACTTCAAAATCATGGGTGAAGGTCCAATTTATGTACTGGCAGCAGAATAGCTCCCATTCGGCAGTGATTAAATAATAAAAATAACAATTTATCAGACTTCATTCAGTACACAGAGAAAGACTGACTCTGAGATCATAGCTCAGATAAATATTGTGGATAAATGAAATCTGCTTTTTGATGGTGAGGAATGAGTGCGTTGGCTCCACAGGTGTCCGCATTGCGTGTGCTTCACAGCACCCTGAGTGTGTGTGTGCTGAGCGTGGAGCAGGATGGTAAACGCCATGTGGTGGGCAGGGTGCTGTTTCCTTTGGAAGGGGAGTTTGGTCAGGCTGGCAGGGTACTCTGGAGAGACCTTGAAACTGAGGAAGACCCACAGGTACACACCAAAACACTCTCTTGCACACGTCACACATACACACAACGTACTGCGCATGAGTGCATAGCTAAAAGTTCACGATTGCTGTGCTTGTCAGTGTTCAGAGCTGGGGGATGTGCAGGTATCTCTCAGCTACAGTACGTCCCTGCAGCGCCTTTCAGTGGTGGTTTGGAGGGCTCGAGGCATACAGCTGCTCACAGACGCAGGTACGAGGTGATTTATGGTTATGGATGGAGCTCTGTGTTCTTTTTTTTAAGTGTGGCGTACACAAAGCCACTCTTTATCTACAAAAGAAAGAATGTATGAGGTAAATCTGGTTATGACCAAAGGAATGTCCGGTAATACAGCACCTGTGTGTATGTCTAAGGTGTGTGTGTCCAGGTGAGCTTACAGAAGCACACTCAAGTGGTGAAGATGAAGCGCAGCAGTGTGGTGAAAGGTGAAAATGACCCCTACATCAACTTTAGGACGACCTTTAAACTGCGACCTCAGCACCTGGACGAGGCCTGTGTGAGGTTTGAGCTGCAGCAGCCGAGCAGCGTCAGCTCAGGTGACTGTTGGACGTGCTGAACTTCAGATCTAAACTTTTCTTGAAGATTATTGGAAATTATCAATGTGTCAGTGTTTCATAAGACAGGCATTAAAAACCTTTCATCAAACACTCATCTTTGTGATTTTAAAGTGTTAACTTAAAGTTTTAACCTGACATTTAAAGAATGTTGACGTGTTAGAGCTCCAAATATAGTATATATATATATATATTTATTTTTTTTCTCCCCTTTTTAAACATTTTTCCTTTTAGAAATGTGTTAATATAAAAAAAAATAAGTAAAAACAGCATGTTCTGAAGATAACATTTCTGACTGTGTTTATTTTCCTCTCAGGACCTCTGATCCCTCTGGGAGTGCTGGTGTTGGGTCCCTTCATGTACTCCAGGGGTCCTCAGCTGCAACACTGGATAGACATGGTCAACACCGCACAGGAGCCCGTCACACTGTGGCACGGACTGCGCAGACCCACCTGACACTAAAAGCAGCCTCATATGAGTAAATATCAAAAACGAAATAAAAATAAATACGAATCGATTATCTATCATTTGTTAAGACAAGTTTCTGCAGGAAAAGCTGAGTAAAGCTTATTGTTTAGCTTTTTGACCTGCAGCTTTACTCTTTTGGTTCAAAGTCACTGCTCTCAAAGTGCTGTTTTCTGCTGCTGCTGCTTCAATAAATGTATTTTCAGGTGTTATCTTCTGTTATCATCTATACTGAACAAATCAGTACTCAAAGAGGGAGAATACTGGACTTCAACGCTAAGCTGGACAGTTTTTGCTGCCCCCATATGGTAAAAATATGTATATTTAGGCTTCTACAAGTTTTAGTAACATTTGTTTTGTGTAATTTTCTCAAGATTCCTGTATTACTTTAAAACAAAGAAATATAAATGCTGATGTGAGAAACTTTAACCAATGTGTGAACTGTTAAGTAAGATGGTAAATTCTAATTGTGGGTTTAAGAAAAATGCGGTAATAAGACTCAGATTGTAACATGGATCATCTTCAAGCCTGTCTAGGAAAGTCTTATTTAGCTTGTAAAGCATTTCAAATGTACAGATATTTTCCATCTAAACCTCCAACATGTGACATGAGAACAGCCAAACACAAAATATAAACTTTGATATTCTCACCGGGTACTCCGGCTTCCTCCCACAGTCCAAAGACATGCAGTTTGTGGGGATAGGTTAATTGGAAACACTAAATTGCCTGTGGGACTGAATGTGAGTGCGAATGGTTGTCTGTGTATATGTGTTAGCCCTGCGACAGACTGGCGACCTGTCCAGGGTGTACCCCGCCTCTCACCCCAAGACAGCTGGGATAGGCTCCAGCGCCTCCCGCGACCCTGTAAAGGATCAGCGGAAGCGAATGGATGGATGGATGAATGGATATTCTCTTCTTCTCGCTTATTAATCATCTTTTGAACTCTATGATTTATCTTCAGATCCTTCTGAGTGAACTCCAGAGTGCATTGTGTGTGTTCCAACTTTAGAGCATGCCATATCAAGCTGGAATAAATGGTCTTGAGTTTGTTGCTCCATGATTTTCTTTTGTGTGTTTTTGTGTGTCTCCCATACTGTCATATACCTTTTTCTTTATTTTGATATCAATAAACTCTATGAATCTCAATATTACTAATTATAATATTATTATTTATTATTTTTATTACAAAAATATTACAAATGAGTGAATGCTATTGCCAATTTTTCTTCTTTCTTTTTTTGTTTTTGATTTCCTTTTAGAAAAACTGAAAAATCTTTTATAATCTTTACGGCACTGTGCGAAGGTTTTGAGCCACTCATCATTTCTTTATGTTTTACTAGAAAAATGGGAAATAGGTTCAGCAAGTTATTAAAGTATGTGCAAACATAGATGTAAATTCAGTCATTTGTACAATTCTAACTAGTTTGAAAGTCAATATTTGGTATGACTGCCTTTATTCTTCAACACAGCCTGAAATCTGTGAGGTGTTTTTCAGCCTGTTATGCTTTTACTGCATAGGCAATATGTTTGGTATCATTGTCACTGCTCAAAAATAAAGACATTTCCCATCAGGCGCTTTCCAGATGGTATTACATGTTGGGGAAATAAATCAATAAAATCTACTAGTACTTTTTCAGCCTCATAACTTTGACAAGATTCTCAACACCACTGCCTGACATGCAGCTCCAAACCACGATGTAGCCTCAGCTATGTTTTACAGATGGCTGTAGACAATCACTGTTGTACCTCTCTCTGATGATAATTTCATGTACCAAAATGCACATGTGGATTCATCACATCATCAAACCTGTTGCCACTGATTTTCAGTCCAGTTCTTGTGTAATTTTGCATACCTCAAACTTTTCTCCCCATCTCCCCTCGCTTGAGATCAGCCTCTTGACAGCCACTTTTCCACTGAGACCATTTCTGATGAGGCTTGGGTGATCAGATGGATAAACTGAAGGGCCTGATGCATCTCTCAGGTCCAATCTTTGATTGATATTTTTGTTATTCCTTAAGAAATAAGATACCGCTCATAAGCTGCTGATAGTTGTTTAAATCTGTCACTTCTTTAGTTCTCCACATGTCCAGCTTCCTCAAATTTAAGGCCACACTGTACATCATGCAGGTTTTATGCTAATAGCTTTTGGGACTCACCTTGATGATACAAAAATGCTACTTTATACCATTTAAAATAGTTTCTTTGCCAAGTTGTCTGTTATGTGTAAACACATGACTGGTTCATCCATGAGTTATGGGTCTTTTTATACTTAAATGAGTCACAGGTCTGTGTTAGCGGTTTAAAGTCCCTCCCTTTAGTGCTTTTCTAATTGTGTCCGGCAGGTGGCGCCTCCTGTCTGTGTGACTCCTGTGCGCAGCTGTAGAGAGTGACTCCGGAAGCGGTGTCTGAGCAGAAACGTGGATCTCTTTTAAAGTTATTACAGCTTAATCAGCGGTTTGATGCCATGAAGATAAATGAGAACACCTTACTGGAGGGACACAGAGTCGTGCTGGTTCCCTACAACGCAAACCACGTGCCCAGGTAACGTGAACAGCTGTTAGTGGAAGCGACACCCAGCATCACAGTCCAGTGCTAAGTATAAAACATTTGTTTACGATAGTATTTACACCTGCTCTGCACAAGGAGAGGCTAAGAATAAAGTTAGTCATGCAGATGTTTTCTCTCATTCTGTTCGTCGTCTGTTTTTTCAATGGATGAAGCAAGATGCATATCTGCCCAGAATAGCTTGTATAGACATTTCTTTCCTTTTAATCACTGTTGTCTTCTGTTGTAGCCTTTTTCACAGCAAAGTCACAAATACCTCTCATCTCTACTAAAACATATAGTTCATAATTAATCCTGGGAATAACAGATTTTTCTCAACCCCAATCATTCAATTTCTCAGTTATTTAGTTTGATCATAGTAACCAGCTGTCTTTGTTATTTCACATTTCCTGACACTTTCATCTGTGGGCATCTTTAATAGTGAGTTTAACTTGTGCCTTTCATCCAGGTATCATGAGTGGATGAAGTCTCCGGAGCTGCAGCAGCTGACCGCTTCAGAGCCGCTGACCCTGGATCAGGAGTACGACATGCAGAAGAGCTGGAGGGAAGATGACGACAGTGAGGGGCATCAGTAGACATGATAGGAAAGCTACAAGCAATGCCAAGATCTTATACAACTTCAAGGAAAAACCTTTTCATTGTGCTTGTGTGTTTTTATGCTCACTTTCCAGAGTGCACGTTCATAATCTTGGACAAGCAGCGGTGGGCAGACACCAGTGAGGAGGAGGAGCAGTGTATGGTGGGAGATGTCAACATCTTCCTGACTGATCCAACAGACCCTTCGCTGGCTGAGCTGGAGATCATGATAGCAGGTTCTTATAAACATCTATAAAAGAGTAACCAGTGCATCTTTAAATGCTCGGTGCAGACGTTTTGTTCAGTTGTTGTATTGTTTTTATTCTGCGATACAGAAGAAGTGTGGGTTTTTTTTTTCAACAGAGCCCAGTTACAGAGGCAAGGGCATCGGAAAGGAGGTGACACGTATGATGATGTGCTATGGTGAGGCAGCCAGAACAGTCAGAAGATTTCAAATTACTTTTAGAGATTTCTGTGTAGAAATGAAAGATTTTTTTCTACTACTGAATTCATGTTTTCATTAAAAAAAATCTTGTAATCACATAATTAGACTCTTAATGCTTTTGAATAGTTGGGGCTTTTGTGGGTGCTGTGCAACCACTGTAGAAGAAACTGTGCTGACATTTGTAAAAAACTGTTATTTTATGGTGGTGATCGGTGTGTCTCCTCCATCAGGAGTCACCAAACTCGGCGTGAGAAAGTTCCAAGCAAAGATTGGGCTGGAGAACCAGGTCAGCATCACCATGTTCAAGAAGCTCCACTTCCAAGAGGTAACCTGAGCTCATTGTGTGAAATTGTGGATATGCTCTATATAATAAACCTTTTGTTTGGAAATTGCTTGTTGCAGGTGTCGGAGTGTGCAGTGTTCAAAGAGGTGACGCTCGAGCTGACGGTAGATGAGTCAGTTCGGACGAAGATGCTGGGCGATGCAGCTCATATGAAGGAACGAGATTACAGACAGACCTGCAGCAGCAGACACGAACTGCTTTCACAGTGAGCTTCTGTACTGAGCTTCTCGCTCACCATCTAAAGACTTCAGCTTGTGAAGCAGAATGAGGAAAATCTTGGACATGTGAATCTGAAAACTTGCAACAGAGATTCAAGTCACAAGAAATTTTATTTTCTGCCACATAGTGGCAAAAATTTCTGATTCAAAGACAAATAGAGTCAGACAAGGACAAAGCCATGCCTCATTATACTATTTTAAATAAGGGAATCCAGATTCACACCGGAGTTGGATGGGTTCTTCCTTTTTAGATACGCTTCACCACGTTTGTGGAATTCGTCTTGGTGGTTTTGGCGTGATCTTGCTGGCCTTTGACCTTTGTGGAGGAAAAAACCTGTGAATTATAACTTGAACACTGTTGAAAAACAAATGCACAGGTGTGAATATGACATCACACTTCCATCCTCGCGTATCAAATCGTGTGTTGTAGTCGAGACATTGATTTAACCGTTGTCATCTCTGATGCTCGGAGTCAAATGAAATGAAAGATGCCGTGGCTGATGTTTCTAGTGGGTTAACTTTATATTGATTGCGTACCACCTTAGCAAACTAGAACTCACTCGCCAACCCAAAGACTCGTGCTTCTCTATCTATAAACCAAGTCAGTGTCTCTAAGTGTCCTTTGTTTGGAGAAGATTTGCATTTAAAATCAAAAGAAAGGTGATGACACAACATTGTCTCTCTTCATGTTTGGTTCAGTTTTTCTACTGACCAGTTCTGACTTTTTTGAAACAAAACTTCAAATTGGACCAAACTGATGGCTTTAGTCACCAGCTTTCAGGAACATTAGGCACTAATTATTATTTTTTTAATTATTCACTCTTTCCCCAAAATGAAATTGTGAGCTTTTTTCCACTTATTGATGCACAGCCATTAAAAACCACAGCCTAATGTGTTATTTACACATCTCTTGTACATTAAAGTCTCATATTCCTCTTGGCGTCACATATTTTTCTTAATTTTGTTGTTGAAAACTGGTTGGTGTCAAACATTGAAATGCCAGCTGCGGGAGCTTTATTGCCAAGTTTTTGGACATTACATATTTGTGATTTTTGTCTCTGTACACAACCACAGTGGATGTCAGTCACATCTTTCTTGTGGGATGCAAAGTCCACTCTAGTGGTGCACAGAGGGAAAATGACCACACACAAAAAAAAACGCACGGACGTAACTGAAAATCAGACTTAAGTGTGGCCGCTTGGACGATCGTTACATTTTTTTTAGTCTTGTTTTGTGAGACTTGAACTGAGAGGTACTTGCCTTTTTTGAAGAATTGCTACATTAACTTCAGTCGTGACACCAAACCTTTAATTGAATTTGCTTCCAACCCTATTTTGAAGAATCAGATTTATGAAACATGAACCGCCGCTCAAGGCACTTTCCACCCATTTTCCTTTTTTTTTAAACTTATTTGTTGTGGTTTCCCAGACTTCACTCAAGCAGAATATACATATTAGACAAAAAGCTAATGGATGGCAGTGGCATCTAAAACGGGACACTTTGTTGGTCATATTAGGCGATTTAGGGTCTCGGGTTTCAAATGTCAAAGGAGCTCATTCTGAGTAATGTTTGTGGTATTGTTTACAATTTCTAGCCTGTGATTATGTTTTGGAGAACGGCTCTAACAGCACAGAGTCCTCTCAGGTGTCTCTAAAAGTGGAACAAGATGTTTTTTTTGTTAAACACTAACAATTATCAATGTGTAACTTGCATATGAGCGTTATAGTTCTTTTTTGACCTTCTGAGCAGTGGGGAATTTCACCACAAAGCCCATTCTGGTGCTTTAACATCATAATCACCTGAGCGCCACCTTAGCTTGGAAGAAAATCTGAGCTGTTATTCTGTCACGTGGGTAAAGTCCACCTCTATTACTTTCTCCGTCACCTGAGTACTTTAATGTTCCACAACATTTTATATCAGTTTAAATGTGCTTGAAGAATGAAAAGTGAATTTTCCACCAAACTACGAATTTTAATATTAAATCTTTATTAAACTATCCAAGTTGTTGGGGTTATAACTCTAAAGAAAAAAGTGTCAGCGTTTACACCAACGATTTACCAGGATGTTGACCATTTCTTCTATTCCATATTGCACCATCTTTAACTCTATTTTGAATATGCTAAAGCTGAAATATGTCGAATAATCTGAGGAGAGATGGGACTTCAAAACACTTAATGCAGATTACGAATCCTGACCTTCCAGGTTAAAGTTCGCTTTTTTTTTATTGCCCAAAGTATGTCTGGTGCAGCTAATATCATGAAGTGGTTAGTGCAGAGGGGAAATACTTTTACATTGGCAGGGACAAAACTAGACCTGAGCCTATCTGAAGGCATTTACTTGTCACCAAGGAGTTATTCTGTCGCAAATTATATAAGAGTCAAACATGTTTTGTAGCTCACAGGCATTTAATTATGCACAAAAAACAAAAGATTTTTATTCTCTTAAAAAAGGCTTTTTATTTACACTGCTAATTCAATATTCACATTGAACTAGCCGTCTGATTTACATGCCACTTTCTTAAAAACGACACACCACTCTTTCAATAAAGTGACGCCAACTTCACAACTAAAGAGGACAGAAACAGAATATCTGAATGATTTTTATTTGTCCTTCACCGCTGCATTTGAAGTAAGCATTCATTTAGGGCGACATTTGCAAAGCTTGTTTATTGGCAGTCCGGTTTAAATACGAATTTACAGTTTGCACGTTGTTACTCAAAAATTAAGAACAAAAAAAAATTAAGTCTGCGAAAATACTGACAGTCGGGAAGCAGGAAAAATCTACGAAACGATATGTGTGCAGGATTTATGAAAACAAAGTGTTCTCACGTTCAAACTGATCAGTATGATCGGTTATATTAGAATCATCGGCATTAGACTTTGGCTGAGCTTTAAATTATATCTGAGCTGAAATGATTAAGTATTTCTAATTTGATTTGCACATTGAGCTTTCAAGGTAAACGTTTGTTTCCTCAATTTGCTGGCTTTGCTTGCCATAAATTAACATTAAGTAAGAAATGTGGTCATACAGAGCTTTATAGTGAAGTGGAAGACATCCAAGTCAATCTTGGAAGGGGGTCGTAGGGCCACTGGATGGCTTTGGAAAATGCAAAGAAGGGCATCATTTCCTATTGATAAAGATCTCCACCTATGCCATTCATACACCATCAAAGTAATTAGGTACCGTTTAATTTGACACATTTATTTATTTGTGCTGACAGATTTCTTGCACTTACTACAGCAGAATTTATTTATTGTGCAGAAAAACCGAGATGGGCTGATGAAATTGCACTTTTCTTTTATTAAACATCTTTACAGCGTCAGAAAGGGGATTTTTGCTCTTATTAAAGATCTGTAAGCATGAAAGAAGATGTACTAAACGAGATATTTTGCTCTCTGCTGGATAATACCGACACTTTTTCTTAACTACCTCTGATATCTTTGGTATTTGTGTGGCTGAGGATATAAGCTGTGACAAGATAACATCCACTTATATCATTTGGACTCAAAGTGCAAAATTAAGGAGGGTTGACTATATTGGCTGGAAAGACTTTATATTCACGAAGCCTTTACTGCACATGCTCAGACTGCCTAATCTAACACTGGCAAATGGACAATTGTGACTGGTGCAGCACAGACAGGGCCCCCTGACACTTCCCTGAACATCTCTCAAATACAGCCTGTGCTCCGTGTAACGCACATAGAAAACACAAACCAGCTGGCTGCTGGTCAAAGTGCAAAACATGGTCGACAGGGAGATATTTAAGATGATTACTTCTTTTTTTAAAAACACACTGTAGTACAAAGAGGGTACAAGAGAGACAATTCCATAGGAATTTAAGATGGTTTTCACACCTGTCCTATTGTTATTCATCTGTACGGACCTTTCACCTCCCCAGCATCACAAACATGGCAAGGAGATGCAGGGTTACCCACTTTAATGAGACTCATGATTTCTCATATTAAAAATAAATCCCTTGGTTCACAGGTGATAGTGGAAAACCTGGAGCTCTGAGCTTTGCATGAGTATTTAGTTCTTAGATGTTTGTGTGGATTCGAGAAACTCTTTCGCTGCAGACGACAGATTTTGCACCAGCTGTCTGAGCACAACCTGCTGCTCTTTGGCCCAGGATAGGCTGTCGTCCACGGCGGCGTTTATCGGCAGACAGAGCGCTTCCTTTTGTAGTTCAGTCAGCCGACAGACAGCGGCGACTCCGGCCAGTCCCACAAGCAGCAGGAGGAGGAGCTTGAAGATCGGACCAATCACAGAACGGCGAGGTTTAGACTTTGATTCCACAGCGACCTTTTTATCTGCTGTAATGAAACACATTTTTGACATCAGCGTGACTCCTCAAACCTGAAACAAAAGATTTTCTGACCACTTTGAGTGATTTGTGCATTTCAAAGAAAAAAGAAAAGGCTGAATAAAGTCTTCAAACATAGATATGCATAATTTCTATTTCAGTAGACCTATTACCACCTGCTGCCTGTCCGTTCTTCTTCTTCTTCTCCTCACTTTTTTTCTTCTGTTGCTCTTGTGCAGCCAGCGCTGCCTTCTGAGCATTGTACTCTTTCCTCCTCTTCTCCTTCTCCTCCGCCTTCTCCCGTTTGCGAGCCTCCCTCTCTCTGGCCTCCCGTTCCCTCTGCTTCGCCTCCCTCTTCCTCTCCAGCTCTGATTAAAGGATGAAGGAAATGTGGTCAGAAGAGATGCAATTACACTGATTCATTCTTCCTGGGACATTATAAGCTTGTATTTCAGGGAGCTTTTTCCTGGGGTCCATAAATGAGATGGAGTGCATTTACTTCTTTTCACAGCAGCAACAAGACTCCCATTAATGACGATGCTCTCAGTCTGTTGTTTGTGATACTTTAAAATAATGCAGAACAACCCACAAAATTATTGTGTGAGTCTACACAAAACTCTGAATACATTTCATCTGACTATGTGAAAACTGACTTTTAACGATGATAGATATTAGTGGTGGATTAATGAATGAATGAATGAACAGACTTTACAAACTAAACATAGTTGTAGCATGTTATTTTGTAAGTATATATACTTTATTGTACATTTTTTGCTCTTGTTTTTCTTGTGTAATTTGTCCTGATGTCTGTTTTCTAGTTATACACTATTTAGACTTTTTGTGTTTTAATTCTCAACTAGGAACAGGTATTGCAAACATACTTGTCCTCAGGGCTGTGCGATATGACCAAAATCTCATATCCCAATATAAACATTTCTTATCCCGATAACAATATATATGACAAAATTCTGTGATATATATGGCGAAAGATTCAGAGATGGTCTTTCCCTTTTCATGTAAATGTCCTCCTTGACTCCACGCTCAAACCAGGCATCTAAAGAAAGCTCCAGCCAATCCAGGAGAGAAGGACAACTGCTGCCTAAGCAAAAATCTGTAGCTATCCCGTATGTGTCAGGAGTATCAGAACAGTTGAAACACATTTTTTCTAAACACTGTGTCTAAACCCCAAAACATACTGCACCAAAAATTGGTCCACCCCAAGGATCGGGTTCTCCGACACAAACAGAGTTAAGTGCCAGGAGGATTGCCAGGATTTATACATCGGGGAAACGGATGGCACAACACAGAAGAGCCACCTCGTCAGGCCAGGACTCTGCAGTCTATTCACACCTACAGGCCAGTGGACACTGTTTCAATGATGAGGATGTACACATCCTGGACAGGGAGGAACGCTTTGAGCAAGGAGTCAAGGAGGCCATTTACGTGAAAAGGGAAAGACCATCTCTGAATTGAGGAGGGGGTCTAAGCGTACGTCTTTCACTATCTTACAATGCTGTGATTACAGCTATTCCCCAACTCTCTGTGAATGGTACTCATGACCATTGATCAATGGTTGTTGATCAATGGTCATGAGAATCTGCATATTAACGATCAAGGAACTGACCTCCCAGCCCATTGTTCCTTCAGTGGTGCTAGTTTCAGTCCTTATGCAAATGTACTGTTTATAAGGTTGGAAACCTGCAGTCAGCTGAGTCAAATGATAAAAGTTGTCTAAACACCAAAACATCTCCCAAATAACATCCTTTCAAATGGATAACATTTCAAAACATCTTTAAGAACCGAAATAGACTTTAATTTATTTATAAGGATTGTGAAAACAAGGTAATGAAGAATAAATCGTAATTGTGCTCCAATCTGTTTTGTAACAATGCTCCAGGTTTATCTTGTTTTATAACCATTGCACCCCTTTTCTTTATGACTTTTCAGTTTAACTAAAAAGACTCAGAGCCCACCTTTTTCTCTTAAAAGTTGTTTCTCTCGAGCGCGATCGACCTCCTCCTGAATGGCTCTCATGTGTTGCAGAACCTAAAAAAACAAAACCCACTATCTTTAGTTTTGGATGCGTTTATGGTAATATCATGTGTAAATTTGCTGACTCGTCATTCTCTCACCTTAGTGGCGCACTGTTTGCACTGTTTCTCATCCAGACAGTCTCCTGCCGCCTTGGCCAGGCCGAGCTCCAGTGGGTTATCCTTTAGGTCCAACCATTTGAGACTCTGAACACAAAGACACACACAGAAAGAGCTAAAACTGAGCCTGGGAACCTCACCAACCACACGCTTCACATCTTACAATTACAAAGTAAGAAAACAGGAAGTTATCACCAGTGAAGGTTAACAAAAAAGCAACAAAAGGATTTTTGTTTAGATTTTTGTAAATCTCCTAGCACTCAGGAAGAATGCTTGGAGATTTACATCTATTTACAGGCAGTAGCTCAAACTCTGGTTGTGAATTTAGCTCTTTATGCGAGGATGCTGGCTGCAACTTCATATTTAACACACAGATATAAAAGTGGTGCCAATCTGTCATTTTTTCTCTCTCAAGAAAACAGTTTTTATCAACAAATGTCTTGTTTTGCTCCTTTTTTAAATGCAGTGTCTTAGATAATATCCCAGGACAGTCCAGGGAGCTTTATAATATTTTGCAAGGGACCAGATCTCTTTATCATTTTGGCCATTTTCTTAGCGATAGGAGCTGGACAGCATCAGCCACTGAGGCTAAATGAGGCTAACTTAAACAATGCATGCAATTCTCTCAAAGAACACCCACCCTGAGGTGAGAGAAGCTCACTGGCAGGTTTGTAAGCTTATTGTTGTACAGGTCTAGATGCTGAAGGTTCACCAGGTTCCCCAGGTCATCTGGCAGACTGGTCAGCTGGTTTTTACTCAGATCCACCTTCACCAGGTGGGTCAGGTTGCAGAACTCTGGCTGCAGGAAGATAACCCAGTCGCAGAGACACAACCATTATAAACATTCCAGTTTATTCATTATGACATTTGTAGCATGCCGGGTAGTTCAGTTTGTCACTCCCAAAATATAAGTTACTGAAAATACTAAAAAGTAATAAAATACTTCACTAAAGCACGAGTGATTGCTTTTTGAAATAATGAAAAAGTAACTAACACAAAGAAATACTTAAAACATTTAAAGATCATCGATCACCTAATAATATAAAAGCAGATTAATTATTGTGGCCTCCAAATATCAGTTAATGGATGAGCTGGTTTAAAAATTAAAACATCTCAAAACAAATAATCTTTGCAAAAATGTTATTATTAAGAGCATCAACTTGATCAAAAAACAAACAAAATGTTTGATCTGAGTGTTCAATACTCACAGGAAGGGAGGCAATGTTGTTACAAGACAAGTCCACAACTGTTACTTTGGGGAACAAGGCCTATTGGAAAACATCACATTACGAGTCAAGTTTAACATTAGTGGCAGTTATATGTTTAACAGACATTTTAACTAAGAATCGGAAATAAACCATAAAACCATAGGAAATCGTATGCTTTGAGCAGCGGAGTAACTTACCAGCTCCCTGACTGGCACCTCAGTGAGATTACACAAGCTCAGGTCCACTTCATTCCCACTGATTTTATCCTTCAGGTTCAACACTTTGCTGTTTTTACTCATACTGGAGTCTGTGGTGAGGAAACACACATCACAGGGACTGTGACAAAGAAATACTGACATGAGTGGCCAGTTTCTGTAGTTTTTACTGCAGATACTTCTGGACTAGCAACAGGAAAACCCAGCAATGTGATCATTTTACACGACCTGCTCACCTGTTTCGACAGCGGCGGCACAACTGTGTTAAAAAGTGAAAAACGACGAAGAAGAGCGACGGATTCACTTTGTAAATGTGGTTAAAACACGTTAGAAGGAGAGCTCTATAAAGCTGGACAAACTGCTTGTGGCAGCACTGACTGCCTCAATGAAAATCCACGTCACTAACTGAGCGACAATACGGAGATACTGAAGCGAACATCGCCCCCTGTAGTAACGGAGGAAACAACGCACTACAACCAGTGCTGGGTGTACTGCTGCCTGGACACTCCTGCTATTCTTAAGAGTCATAATATACAAAATTATAAATGATGAATAAAATAAAATAATTAAATAAAATATAAATGAATAATAATAATAAACAAATCAAAGTGTGTGGGGAATAGAAATAGAAATGGAAGTTATATTTTATGTGTCACTCCATGCTTCTCTTCTCGACATACTTCAAGTAGAAAAAAACAAACAAACTTCAGCATCTTCTCCTAAATTTACACAGATGTGGATTTTCCTTGTTCCTAACAAAAGCTCCATAGTGTAGTGGTTAACAGACTTCCCATCTCAAGACCTGTGAAGACACAACCTCTTGAAAAGGTTGTGCCAGGAAAGACATCTGATCTAAAAAAAACAACAACAACAACATACAAAATCAAATATGCAGATCCATCTGTTTTAGTGATCCTTTGCAAATCTAAGAGCAGCTAAAAGAGGCTTAAATTGATTGTGCAAGAGGATGCTTTACTGAAAAAAATGTTTGCAATTGTGCAACTTTTTAAATGGAAAAATTAATGAAAGATTCCTTTCAGCGCTGAGACCGAAGACACATTATCTACTGTATCTTTCGCCAGGCATTTCTATTAAATTGAATGTTGAGAAATTATATAATACAGAATTTGTGAAAATTTACTTTGTGATTTGTAAAGTGTCTTGTAAGCCATTTACACTGCTGTTGCTGTGAAAAAAGAAAATGCCACCACCCGCAGCCTTTAAAATCACATCAAGTGGTCAGAAGAGATGCAATTACACTGATTCATTCTTCCTGGGACATTATAAGCTTGTATCAAGAAATAGCCAGAACCAATGTTTTATCAATCCCAACTTTCTAGAAATTGGCAATGGTCTAACACTGTGCCAAATTTAAAAGATGTTATATAAGAAGCAAAAGAACTTTGCTTCATCCAACATTTTGGATGGCTTACAGCATGGGGGTATATCTCTTTGGACTGCACACACTCTTGTCTTAACAACTTCCTTAATTCTCTGTGACACACATTTAGACATTGCTCAGATATTTTGGTTCATATTAACATGATAGTATGACACAGTTGCTGTAGATTTGTCAGCTGGACATCCATGACACGATCCTATTTCACTACATGCCAGAGGTGCTGGGTTGACTGGCTGAATTGATTGTGGAGGCTATTTGAAAACGGGAACTTGGGACCTTCTCAAGACATTGAGAAGGTCAGATATTGTCTCTTCTTCTAAACCTTTTTCTCTGTAAATCCTAGAAATGGTTGCATTTGATTGGCCGTTTAGACATTTACAACAACAAGTAGTTGAACAAACGTACCACATAAAGTTCAATGATGATTGTACATTCCTATTTCCATTTATTTTGATTTTTTTCATTGGATACATGCTCCTGTTTTGTTTTGTTTTGGTTTTTTTTGGTTAAACTTACAGAAAGACATAATGTCTAAGCATTAAAAGAGGATACAGATCTAAATGTGCACATAGAGCAGCAGTAGCTACATTGTTTTACATTCCCACAGATGAGCTTTTAACTAGATTTGTCAGCTACACTTACAAAACACTAGACTTTAAATAAATTCATTGTGTACTAGAACAATAAACTGAACATTTCACATCAAAGGCATGCAATACATATAGTCATGTAAATGTAAACATCAATCTATGTAAACATTAGATGCATCAGATGAGACAAAATGGACCTAACCTGCCTATTCTTTGGTTTGGACCAAAGGAAATGAACTACAGGTGTGTGCACACAGACCACGCAGAGATACTAGTCTTCGGGAGTTTTCCACAACAAAAACATAGTTCCTAAAAATGAAGTGACTGCTATGATATAGAAACTAAAGAAAACCCTGTTGATGACTTTAACCATTCTGGTCCAGTAGCCGGATTTCTCCTCTTCGCTGCTGAGTGGATTCACTGTTTTCTCATACTTCTCCAGCTCATCTGAGATCTTTTCCATGTCAAATGACACCTCCATCAGTTTGTTGCTGCTACCCTATGTGGTTTTGTAGAAAGACAATTAACAAAATTTAAGGCCATATAAGGTCTATTAGTGTATTAGTCTATTATTGCTGCTACATGCAATAAGCATTTTTTTTCCTTATAATGTAAATTTTTTTTCTCATTCAGTTTACAGATATATTTCTTCTATGCATATAGTCCCTGTCAAAAACTGTTATACTTTCATCTAACCTCTTTGATCACACGTGGTGCTTCATCAGTAGCTGCATCATTGACAGATGCACAGTGAATGAATTTCTTCATCTCTAAAGGACATACAGAATGCCACACTGTTAAAAAGATATAAATATTCAATGTGTAGTAAGCTGTCAAACAGTCTGAGTTTGTAAACCGTACCTACACATAAACATACCAGCAAGGGTAATAGAGGTTTGTATGATAAGCCTAGATGATGCTATGATAAACATACCTCTAAAAGAGCACTGAAAGTTGGATTTGCCCTGTTTGTCCCCACATTTCTCAGTCAGGCATTGGTCTCCGTTTGTCTCATTGTGTTGGGCTGTTGAGTCTTTCTCGATCAGATACATCATCAAAATTGTCTCCAGTAGGCTGAGCAGCATGAGAGCAAAAATTCCAATACAGTAGATTGCTGAGGAGAGCAGGCAGCATCAATAAGATGGAGAAGTGACCAACAGTCTACAGCAGCACATAACCATTGTTTATAGTTACAAAACTGCTATTGGTACCTACCAAACAAACATTTTGCAATTTTTGTATATGTATATTATCCATCCATCCAGCCATCCATTATTTTTTTCTTTATTCTTTTATTCAAAATGTTGAGTATAGAGTATTTAAATCATACAAATATGATTTACTAAGGTTTGCAGAGGGAAAATCACTGAAAACTTCAGCACAATTAGCCCTGAAAAATACCAAAAGATTCCTATTCTGGTAGGTGTGTTTCCTTTATGTGAAATTCAAGGGGATGTATATTTGGCATGATTGGACTGCTCAAAGCACTAACTGGATTGGCTGGTATTTTGATGTGATACAACAAAACTTAACTGAAGTGAAATTAGAGTGGAGCACTACACACTAAAAAATGCTGGGTTATTTTCATAACTCAACTTCTAGGTAAAAGCTGTAGGTATGAACCAAGGCTGACCACTCTCAGCCATGCAGCATATGGCATAATGTGTTGAGTCAGCAAAGTTACTTTTTGTTATAGTGAGATGAGCAGCTTGAAGTGTTTTGCGGGTGGATCAGTACGTTTCTAGTAGATTGCTTTGGTCATTATTAAAATTAATTGTGTTTCAAAATAAATAGCTCAGCGTTAAAAGATCAACAATAGAACTCTACACTCTGCAGTAAAACTGGTGTACTATGCACGGTCAAATGAAGGATAGATTCAGCTGCATTACCTATCAGTGGAACCTTGTTTGAAGAGCAGGGCAGAATCTCATTGAGAATAAGTTGCATCACCGTGACAGCGAGCAGGACAGTGATCTTGAAGCTAAGTTTCTCGCCTCCACTGTCTGAGATCAGGAAGGAAGCCAAGTCCAGGAACAAGAAGAAGAGGACTGGCAGCAAGATATTGGCAATGTAGAGTACAGACCTCCTCCTCATGGTAATCTGTCAAATTTTATGTCAGGTGGTTATGTTGGATAGAGGAAACTACACATCTGCTACCAAGAAAAGACCCAAAAAGACAAGTAACAATGCCAATAGATTGCGGTTGTATTTTTTATTTATTTATTTTTTTTCTTGAGATCACCTGCGGATTATTTCCTCTGAGGCCTATGCTGGAAGACACATTTTCTTGAGTACCCTCAAGAAAAGATAGGAAAAGCGGGCGAGACATGTGGGTCTAGCTAGTAGCCCCAGGGGACTCGGGGACAAATTGGCTTATCCATGTCTTTATGGACATTCCCAAGCTATTCCCACAAAGTTGAGAGCATGAAACTGTTTATGCTCTCAGCTTTGAGAGCATGAAAAGTTCTTAACAGGAATATTCATGCTGGAGCTAACAGGTCGAGCCCAACTCCTGAAAAGCAACCCTGCACCATAACTCCCCCCTTCACCAAACTTCACACTTGCCACAATGCTGTCAGACAAGTACCGTTCTTCTGACAACCACCAAACCCAGAGTCATCCAACAGCCTGCCACACAGAGACGCATGATTCGTCAAATCAGAGAGCGCCGCTCCACTGCTCTAGAGGCTTTACACCACTGCATATGATGCTTTGCATTGTGCTTGGTGATGTAAGGCTTGGATGCAACTGCTTGGCCTTGAAAACACATTCTACGAAGCTCTCTATGCACTGTTGAGCTAATCTGAAGACCACATGAAGTTTGGACGTCTGCAGTGATTGACTCTATAGAAAGTTGGGGACCTCTACTCACTGTGCCCCTCAGCATCTGATGACCCCACTCTGTCATTTTACATGGCCTACCACTTTGTAGCTGATGCTGTTGTTTAGATTCGCTTCCACTTTGTTATAACACCCCTAACAGTTGACTGTGGAATAGTTAGTAATGAGGAAATGTCACGACTGGACTTGTTGCACAGGTGGCATCCCATCACGGTACCATGCCTGAATTCACTGAGCTCCTGAGAGTGACCAATTTGTTCACAAATGTTTGTAGAAACAGTTTGCATGGCTAATTTTACACACCTATGGTCATAGAAATGATTTGAACACCTGAGTGATTTGGATGAATTAATACTTTCTGCAATATAGTGTATGTTTAGTATGAGTGCTTATCACAAGGGGGGCCAAGTTCACCATGTAAATGTAAAAAAAACACATAAAATCAAATTTTAAAAGATATCCTCAACAGCAGGATATCAAAGTTCATATTTTTTTGAAACATTGGAATCAGTCAGTCTTCTTTTAAACATACAAATACTGCAGTGACATTAGTGTGTGTATGTATGTATGTATATTTATATGCAGTATTTATTTATATATGTATGTATTTATAAATGCATGTTCATTAATAAAGAGTTTTTTGTTTTTTTTAATATATCCTTGCAAATTTGAAAGAACTAACTTAGCGACAAGCACACTGCATTGCTGTAAAACGTGCTAAACCACAGCAGCATGGATAGTGATATCCTTTATTTGCTGTGGAAACACGAGTCATCACAGTGTGACTGGGCACTAAGTGGCTAAAGTTTGCACCTACTTAAAAGCAATTATTTGTTTCTGCTTCCAACAATACTTACAGTGTAAATAATTGTAGTTTGGTTGAAGCCAAAATGGTTAACCGTTTTGTTGGTGACTGACATGTTGATGAACAGCCACTCGTACTGTGTGTGCATCACCTCACGAGACCACTCTGAGATCAAGCTACTGTTTTCCTGGTAGAATAACAGAATTTCTTCATCTGTAGTGAAATATAAAAATAACTGTGAGCAGTCCAAGAAGGAAGGAATATATGTTGTGGTTTCTGATGCTGCGTGCTCATCAGACCATTAAAAACATATGCAAACGAAATTTTATGGGCTCACCAGAGTGCATGATAGACTTCACGGAGAGGTTGCAGCTCTGAATGTCAAAGGGGAATTTGTACACGTGCATCTTGCAGGTGCTTACCACTACCTGGTCATTCCTAAATTCAACCCAGCCGTAATTCCTAATGTTGAGATAAGGACTTGGAGAGGCTTTGTCTTTCTCTGTCCTGAGTAACAAATGAAAACAAATTAGATTATGGTAACTAAAAATAGCATATTATCTGTTATGGACTATGACAACTTAGAATACACCTACTATGTAAACAAAAACCTCCCATGCAGGAGAATGGTAATTTATTTAGTACCTACAGTATAAAACAGCTACAAACTGAAGCTTAAAGGGGTTTAAATGGAAGATTTATGTAGATTTCTGTGCCATGCACCACCACACCTTAGTTACTCACTGTGCTGCTTTAAACTAAATTGCACTACCTGCTATGAACTAAAAATAAACTACGCTGACCAAATTCTCATTTCTGAAGTTTGAACACATTTTGATGTTTTTTTTTAACATCTTCTGTCAAGATCTTACACGTGGCTTAAACTTAACTGCTGTGCCGTCATCACACAGCAGATCCCTAGCACCTGAATGCTGCTGCTAGCTAAATGGCACAGAAGAAAATGACCTGAAACAAATCACTGCCATGCCTGAGAAGGATTTCAAAAGGCTTACAAGGTGAGATAGTGGTTTGGTAATAGTAGTAGTAATAATAATAATAAATATAATGCTAATAAATATAATTTGTCTGAAGAGCAGCGATGTCTGACAAAATGACCACATTCAAGACTATGTACAGTATGTACTCTGATCACTCATATATATATTATAGAATGTCTTACTTTGTTCTTTTGTGTGATGATTCTCAATGAAACCAAAGATTCAAGGACAAAATTAATATCTCAAATAAAGATTTTTTTTTGCTATATTTCCTATTCACTTAGCTACTTATTTGATGGCTGAAAGGCTACAGCTTCCTGAAAAGTTTTATGGATGAGCAGTAGTGTATTGTGCGTATGTTTGCTCTCCAAATGTATCTAAATGTTTCAGGTTTTTGTCATTTTTAAACAATCAATTAATGTTCCTTCAGTGGTGACTGTTTGGGAATCAGTGAATGTTTATTAAACTTACATTTCTTCAATAGTTAGATCCGGCATCCACAAAAGCTTGGTAGGAACTAATATATGATCAAGTCCACAGAACTCATCTGGATTCCACCAAATGTGCTCATTGTCCCATCTCTGCACAGAGGGATGGGGGAAAGAGAGACGAGGTACGAGCAAAGAAAAAGAGTGAAGAAAAGATGAAAAAAATCTCATTTTAAACATATTACTTTTAATTTCACCAATAGAGTGGGATATTGTGTATTTTTAATACACTCACCAAATAAACCCAAATGTAAGAAATGAAGGTCTGGTCAGTTTCTCTCTGTGATCAAAGGAAATTGAGCAGTGACTTAAATAGTCAAGACTGAAATGCAGTATTCTAAAAGAAGTCCAGCTACGTGAATGCAGCTGAGAAAAACACAGTGCTTTGGCAGTTTTGGTATGAAATATAAATGTACAAACACCTGATTTCTATTCATATGACTAACTCCAGGGGAAAGATCTCATCCTTAATAGGATTTAATAGCCTTATTGTGTAATTGAGTTGAGAAAGGACAATCAAACACCTATGCCTAGAGGTTTGTTATGATCGAGACACAGCAGATGAGCTTTTTGAGATTATCCATTTTAACAGCTACAGACGAAGGGAAACTTTAAAAACATGAATTTAAAAAAAAGTCAAACACAAAAACTGTAAAAAATAAAAATAAAAATAAAAATAACAAACCTTACCATATCTAGGATGGCAAAAATTTTCATTTCAACAAATATCCATGTAAGATGATTGTGGTGTTTAACAGGCCGGCTCAGAGTGTACTTATGACTGTCTTGGGTTAGGTTCAGGTAGTTTGCAACAGCCTGAAAACTGCAACTTTCATCAATGTTCATTTGTCTATCTGAAATGAATATACATATAATGTATCAGAGAGTTCATTCCTGCAAGAGAAACAACAAATTCCACTCTTCCATGCTAATTTAATTTGCTTTCCAAAAGCACTTCAGTGCTCTGGTGGTCATCGAGACTTCGAACCTTATGTTTATCCATGTTAATGCTTATGAGCTAATGGTGTCAACAACAGAACAACATTTCTGTGGGTTTGTATAGACTGCATCAGGAGCCTTTTAACAAGCCATGAAAGTCATGGGATCACAAATGCAACCCTGTATCCAGGGGTTCTGTGGTCACTAAAAGAACTGAATTGACGATGTATATGTCATCAATTCTCTAATGAAATTATTGTAAATGTGAAGATCTGAGCAGACATTCAAATTTAAAAATGAGTCTTCATTAATATTCAGTTTTCTAAACGCATAAGTTTCAGCAAGTTGTTATGAACTCAATCCAGGCATAAACACTCAAACCAGAATTAAAACAATAACCTGGTTCAGTCTCCATGTATCCACACAGTCTACAACATTAGACAGATTGAGAAGAAAGAGAAGAAGAAGAAGAAAAAGAAGAAATACAGTTTTGGAGGTTTTGTTTCATACTTCTCATTCGTTCAAACATCACAATATCTTCAGGCTTCTCTATGTCTGCAAAGTAATCGGCTGAAAGAAGAACACACGGGTTGTTATTTTCCATATTTTTCAGTATATGCGCATTTAGTGTAATGTAAGTGTTGGTGTAATTTATTTATCTGTTAGTGTATTTACCTTGGAAGTAGTAGCTATATTTTATGCCATTTAAAATGCTCACAAGTACATGTGTACTTATTATTTCTTCTTTATTTAGTATCCACAACAAAAACACTGCCTGATATCTAAAGAAATTAGAAAATTTCTTCGTTACAGAATATTTATATAATTAGATTCTTACGTGACATTCCACGGATTGGTGTCAAAGGACTGGAGGCATTTCCACCTGGCATAAAAATATAAAAAATACATACAATGTCCTAGATTATCCATATTCTATCATCTGTTAATAAGATCCAACTATATTCTTATCCACATAATTGTACAATTCATTGTCACTATGGGGCTGGCAGGGTAGAGCACAGCCTGGAGAGGTTGCTAGCCCATCACTGGGCTAACACAGAGCGACAACTATTCACATGTTTTCTATAAAGTTTTGAAGTGTTTGTTTTGTACCAGAATCTTGTAGCTCTAAACTGGAGGAATTTCCACCTGAAAGCAAATAGTTTTTTAATTAAAAAAAATGAAGAGCAAAAATCTCCTACTTTACATATTTTATCATCCAGGAAGGACAGTAAGATGACAAAACGTAAAATAGTCACAAATATCAACGGTAGTGCTAGTTTATGCAAGCCACAAAGAAAAGCTGCAATCATGACTGATCTGGGTTGCCTCTTTTAATGCCTGCCCACATCAGCTAATGCCTCAGTTTATACCATTTATCCACTAAAGGTTAATCTTAGTCCCTTGAAAATCCCAAGTGTAAATATTGTCAGTAAATTTTGCCAACAGGATATTTCACAGAGGTGCCTACAAGATGCTTAGAGAAGCAAGCATCTATCTTAGACTGAAATATTTTTAACAAGTAAAAACAAACAACGTTTCAATAAATTGAATATGCATGCGTTATGCAAAAACGTCTCAGCTTACCTGTGAGGAGGAGTAGAAAAAAGAAACCCACAATTCTCATGGCTGTAAACGTGTTAAGCTCGCTACGTTGTCTGCAGATGCTGTACTAATATCACTGCCCTCACTGGAAGAGGGCGGGCCAAATGTAAAGTCTAACTGCACATCAATGTCCACATCAATTGCAAGAGAGTAATGGCTGCAGCATAATGGCAACTAGTAACACCAATTTGTATTGGCGCTGTATAAATTCCACTTAAGACGTGTGGAATACTCTAGGTTGTTGTGGTAGCAAAGGGATGATTACCTACACAAGTGAATATACTATTTAATTAGTAATGAATAGAAATGGAAATAGAAATTAAATCCATTAGTCATAATTTATTTTACTGTAAAAGAGGGGTTTTTTTCTAGACTAGTGTTTTCTTTGCGTTTCAGACTCTTCAATGCATGTGGGCAGCGATCATTTCCTCATCAGTTTTGCTAAAAGCAGGATGCGGTGAAGAGCTTTTTAGAATCTATAACTTCATCTTCCAGCAGAGGAAGATTTGAAGGGGACAAACTCAAAAAGATAAAAAAGCAACATAATTTCCCACCACTTTATGTCTGTTTATCATTGTTTGCATCTGTTCCCAACTGCCTTGTCGTAGTTAGCGTACCCTGCACCAGCATGGTCTTAAAGGTCATAACTGGCAAACAATAAAGCAATAAATTTAAAAATTGACTTCCAGTTGTAACAAAGTCAAAGCTCCTCCTCTGACTGCAATAAAGGTGGATGGAAAAGAAAGAAAGAGAAGTAAAATGCTTGGCTACATTCTCATCTCCATACAACTGGCCAGTCACTCTTTACAGTGACTTTGTTTGTTTGCTTGTTTGTTTACTATTATAAATTGATGCATGCTCAATAATCCAGGTAAGGAAATCATAAAAAGTTGATTTTGTTTACGTGGACGCAGGATTTTCAGTGGAAGAAAAGTTTTATCACTTCTCAGGATAAGTGTGATGATTCAAGAAACTGAAGAAGTCACTGACATGAGTGATGAAACAATTCTCCTTCTGAAAATGATACCTTGGTTACCTTGGTGTAGTTAGCCCATTCATTCTTCTATTCATCACCCTTGTGTTTTCCCTGCAAAAGTTCTTCCACTTTTCATTGGTGTCTGGTTCATTCTCTCTGTTCTTTGTTTTCTATGTTCTTTGCTTTCCTGGGTCTCTTGTTGACTTCTATAAGCAGTTCTGGCATTTCTTCTTACCTGTTTTTAAGAAAGTTAGCCATGTCTGTGTAGTTACTCAGTCATTCAGGTCATTGTAGTCTAAGAAGCTTGAAAAAAAAAAAAAAGCAACTGGACTTCTTTAAGTTTCTTGAAGACAAAATGGCTTTATGTCTTACAATTGTGGCGCTTTTAATTTTCTAAGATGACCAATCACCACCTCGGTTATTTGCTCACTGTTTCTGGATGGAAATGACCTATTATATTTATGTCAGTCTTAATATTTTTATTCTAGGACCGATGAGTGTTGGTTTGCATGATTTACATTTTAAAAGAATCCTGCTCAATGTAACACCATCGTAATAACAAATACTGTCATAGTCCATGAATGCAAATTCAGCAGTGGCTTGAGTGCAGAGAGAAAGACAAAGTACATAACTAGGAGAGAGTAGAGATAATTTAATGCACTAGTGACATATAAAGATATGGAAAGTGAAAAGCAGCAATAATTAAAAACCAGAATAACTAAAAGCATTTCAGGTCACCTGATCCAGACCTAACTTAACTCCTCTGGCCACTGCAGGTCTATGAGTTTCCACTGACCACTGTTAAGGGGTTTGAGAGGAGGATTAGGCACTACCTGCACAGATAGTCTCAGCAGCATTGCACTTTATGGCAGCAAGAACAAGCTGAAAACTTCCCTTCACTAGCGTGTTGGAAGAATTCATAGTCACCCGGCCAAGCAAGTGATGCTGTACAGAGGCATGACAAGCTGATGGAGCTCAGGTGTGTCAGCCTTCCCCACAGCCACGCCCCGAACCACATCCGCCACAATCCAATTTTAGAACATCTAAATAAAACAGAATTATGGAAGCATGGTCTAGAAGTGATTCATAGATAAACTGTTTTTAATTTTATTGATATGGTAGAGATGAAAGAAAGCAGTTAGTTAGAAAGCAAAACTTTAAAGGATGTCCTGGGCAAAAGTGACTCCAGGTTTCCTCACTGTGTAACTTCGAGTCAAGGCAATGTCATCCACAAGACGTACTGAATCTGGCTAAATTTTAATTTTCCATATTTGGAAAAAGAAAATCATCATCATCTTAAATCATCTTTCCAATCATATAATTAACCTTAACCCTAACAAGAAAAGCTATTATCACATAAAAATATGCATATACATACACAAATACATACACATAGTATAACCAAACCCTATATATATATATATATATATATAGATATATATATATATATATATATATATATATATATACATATATATATACATATATATATATGTATATATATATATATATATATGTATATATATACATATATATATGTATATATATACATATATATATATACACACGTAAAAAATCAATTTCCCTAGATGACCATGGAGAATGTCTTTCAGTGGAAAAAGCCATAAAATATAAAAAACTTAAAAAAAAAAAAATATGCCCTCCTTAACATTTTCCAAAGCTCTTCTTTGGGCTTGATTGGAGTTACTGGCAGGCTGTTTCTGGCCCCCGGGCTTTATGTTTGAGATCCCCCTGTGAGGGTATCTCCTAAATGTTTTATTAGAAATGGTGATTTACTTTGTTTTACAGTCAGAATGGTAAGATGTTACAGTGCAATAGCAACTAATAACTGAGGTATTAAGCTGTACTGTGTATTGTGGATATTGCTGTAGAAACCTGGTAGGCAGGTGCGGTGGTTAGCGCTGAGTTTGATCCCACCATCAGGCCGGGTCTTTCTGTGTGGGGTTTGCATGTTCTCCCTGTGTTTGCGTGGGCTCTCTCCGGGTACTCCAGCTTCCTCCCACAGTCCAAAGACATGCAGTTAGTGGGCTTAGGTTAACTGCTTATTTTAAACTGCCCATAGGTGTGAATGTGAGTGTGAATGGTTGTCTGTGTCTATGTGTTAGCCCTACAACACACTGGCGGTGTAATTTCAGCGCATGACGTTTTCTCCATGTGATGATAGTTTTGCCCCTAAAGTGATACAGAACATTAATTTTCTTGTAAAATCCAAGTAAATATGAACTAAGCACAGCCATTTGTAATTATTCTGATCAGTCAGCCTCGTTCCTCTTCCTGCTCGAACTGCTTTATTTATTTTTGTTTGCATAAAATGTTGAAAATAAAGCTGCGTTCAGGAGGTGACAGCGATGCTGCTCACCGCGGTCCATAAAGTGTGACGCCGCCGCCGAGCAGCAGCTCAGCAATTTAAAGCGAGATAGCACAAACATGATAAGTCGGAGGGAGAAGCTGGCTGAATAAAACTTTATTCAGACAGAGGATACAGTTTGTAATTTGAGTCCTCAGCACATCAGCGCCACCCTTCATTAACCTGCCCCGACCTGTTCATTAATTCACATTTCTGCTCTAATTGGGTGGCGGTGTGTGTAATGGGCGCTGTATTCTTGTGCTCTCCGTGTAGAATAGAAAAGGAGTGATTAACAAAAGTCACATTGGTAAGAGTGTCATGCATTCACAGCTCAGTCTCTGTCAGCAGGGTGGCCCTGAGCCACATGTGGGGAATGAATAGTGTTTTCTCAAAAGATGAAAATCTAATTAAATTAAGGAGGAGGGTGTAGCCCGTGCACTGCATTACCAGAATGACAAGTAAGTGGACGCAGAAACTTGGAGTCTCTCGCCTTGTTTGACTGAGAGGCCAAACGTGGCTGATGGTGTCGTTACTGAAGTGTTGGTCGTTCCTGTAAAAGTAAAGTTGCCATTAAAGATTTCTTTTTCTGACGGTGTGAAGAAACTTTCTATCTCCAAAACAGTACAGTGTAGTTATTAGTACCACAGGTTCTGTGACGATGCACAATGGTTTTAATCATGGTTCAGTGAACTACCACAGAGGATTTTAAAATAAAACAATCAACATGAGACCAGCTTTAATTCAAGAGGTTTAATAAAGTCTTCCATTTTCACATCTAGTCTGCCTTCATTTGTTGTTTGTCAGGGACTCTCTCAGTTTTGTCTTCAGGGACTGAACAATAGTCTCTGTTGTGTTGAAATCACCTGACTCATTAATTTGCCTCGAGACACTTTGTGTTGCTTTTGCAGTATGCTTTGGAGCATAATCACTTTGTGCTATTTGACCGAGTTTGCAGACATTGGCTGGGTTTGAGCAGCGAGTGTAGTCTTGTACACTGTGCTGTTAATCCTGCTACTTCTATCAGCAATAGCATGATCAATAAACACTAGTGACTCTGTTCGATTAAGAATCATATATTCCCACACCATAATACTGCCTCCACTGTGTTTGACAGATGATGTTGCATTCTCCAGATCAGGCACCCTTTCGCTCTTTCTCCATACGTTTATGTTTCACTCACTGTGACCCGGTTTCATCTATCCAACGACTTGTTTCCCAGAGCTTGCAGAGTCTTCTTGGATGTCAGTCTAGTCTGACCCTGAGTGTAAGCAGTAGTGTCCATCTTGTTGTAAACCGTCTGCATGTACAGTCATGATTGTAGTTTGACAAAGATACGCCTACCTCCTCAAGCTTGTTCTTAACTTAATTGGATGTCATGAAGTTGTTTTTCTGAACCATGGAAGGAATTCTGTGATCATCCACTTCTGTGGTGTTTCAGGCTGAACTGTCCGACTGTCCTTCTCGCTGTATCACATTGTTGATTTGTCCATTTCTAAAGTTTTTGGTATCTCTGTGATAGATGTTCTTTAGTTTACTGCCTAATAATGAACCCCTTTACTTGCATCACATCTCTTGGATGGACCCAATGCAATACTTTTGTTAAATCACTTCAAGCTGAAAGTCTGCACTTTAATCACACCTTGCTTTACAATCCACCTGTGGTGGTATAAAGAGGCAAAATGAACCAAACACGACACAAGTTGTTCTCTACTTTAATGCCTGCTTACCTGACACAAAGGTTAAATTACTGTTTTGTTCCCTACCGGCTCTTGATTTTAATTAGTGTTGAGTTCCCACACAGTATCTACTTTTAGTAGTATGTTGTTTCCTTTAATTTGGCAATGTTTTGTCAAAGCCCTGAGGAAAGCTTGGTAAAGGCCAAAGTGGTGTGAATATTCATGACCGCACAAGTTGCACTGGCTGTCTTGAAATCTGAAGTTACTACAGAGTAGTAGGTGGGCTGTTGTGCCTATTTAAAGGTTATATCTTAGTGCATGCTGTTCATGATAGCAAACTCCAATAATTAAGGTCAAATGTAACACACAAGCCCATGTAGAAGTCTATGCAACCTGCACCCTAGTAAGTGCATTCACTAAGCATAACCAGTGAAATCCTGTGCACATACATGTGAGGAGTTATGCAGTGTGGCGTGAGTGCTGGTGGGTTCCTTAAAAACTGAGCCAGCTCTGTGTGTTACATTATGTTGTGTACATATGCAAATACCCACACCGAGACTGTTGCACACCATGCTCGCACTCAATAAGTCTTAGTTTGAAAGCTTTTTCATGACTTGCTGTTAAGTAAAAGCTGCTGATTCGTCCACATTTTTAAACGTCCATATGCTGCACATCTCCACTCCGCTGAGCTGCTAATTCCTTAAACACTATTTTTATTCCCCGACCTAAAAGCAGCCATTAAAGGATCCAGCTCAGGTGTGTCACCACTGACACTGGGTTTCGTGGCTGGAGAATGTTTTTATAGCTCTTCAACCTCACCGCATCATCATCATCGTACGACACAGTCCCAACACTTAGTGCTGCTGCTACACTTTAATGCATGACTCGCTTCTCATTGCTTGAAACTGCACTTTTTTCTGCCTTTATTAAAAATGTGAGACACAAAGGAGACGATGTGTAAAAGTTTGCATGCACTACATGATTAGATTTGTTTCTTGATGCAACACCATCAAGCATGACTCTTGGACCAAAATTAATTCATCAAGCTCCCGCAGAGCCCTGATCTCAACAACACGGGCTGGACAGAGACGGGAGGCGTTCAGAAAAAGCAACGTTTCCTAGAAATAGGAACTTTTTTTTTCCTTCACCCGCGATCCTTACGTTTCTTTTACCGGTTAAACTGCTGCAAAGTACAGCAGCTCTGCAAAGGTTGAGATTGCCCATGATTCATATTTTGTTCATTTCATGCATTTTTATATTTATATGTTTACGTCAGTTTATTTACGACGGTAATCGTTACAAAGCATCGGAGACTGGGTTCAGTGAAGCTAAAGCTCAGTTTTACAGTGCAGGAAACCAAACAGCTGCTGTGGCTAAACAGGCCCGTAGCTAATGCATGCTAACCTAGCATGACCGTTGCTGGTCCAGGAGGTCTGCTGCTGTCAGAAGCTCGTTCATCATGCACCGCTGCTAAGTGCTTCCTCATAGGGATGTGGGGTTATGGGGTTCCTCTGCCTGAATCATAAAGAGCTTTCAGATGACTGTTGTGAACTTGCACTGTTGAACGGGGATGGTTGGGTTCAGTCGTGCTCAGAGTATCTTTCTTGGCATGGGATGTCATGTGAAACCATAAAATGACTTTGCTTCTGTTATCCGTATGCTCTTTCATGAAAGCAGACGGTTCGTTCTCACTTAGTCTGGTTGTAGGTCCGAACATGTCTGGTTTTATTCTTCTGCTCATGTTGTGGTCTAAAACATCTTCCCATGAGACAAAGCCACTGCTCATTGATGTAAGCTGCATATTCTGACCCATGACTGTGACCTCTATATTGTTGGTACTCGCACGCTGTCTTCACAATTATGATGAAAGTAACGGAGAAAGTGAGGCCAGCTTTTTTCCATGAGATCATGAGTGAGGCTGGGGTGGATAGATGGGTAAGAAAAGAGCAGGCCTGTTTGTTTCCAGTTAAAACAAATCATATTTATCATTGGCATGCTGTTATTGTATTTTAATGCAGTTCTTAATGTTTCCATGAATCTTAAGAGGGCTAAACCTAACCTATGAAAATATCTGCTTTGTTTTACTCATTCAGACAGACCAAATTACAGACTTCCTCAATTTAGGAAGAACAACAACAAAATGTAAATATATGATTCATTTCCCTCCACCATTTATGAAACGCTGATTTGTTTGAGCCAAACAATTAGCGATGACTCAGTTTTTAATCCAAGCATTGGTGTTTTTTATTTGGTCTAATATTAAAAGATATTTCTGATTGCGTGATGGTGAGAGTGTTAATCCGAGCTTCTGTGTTGTGTTTGCTTGACGCCACAATATCAGATGTCAAAACACGGCAATCCATCACAAACACTGATTCAGCTTTTGAAGAAAATCAGTGACTTATGACCCTTTTTTCTCTTATCAACCCCGCTGCAGTGTGCAAAAAAACCCTTCAGGCTCTGTTATTGTTAGATACACGATAACCTGACAGACAGGTGCAATCTATTATCAGGTTATTGGGAAAAGTTTTTTCTTGCTACAAAGGAAAGTTTAACTGCTGACACTTTTAAAAACAGAGGAACAGAAACCGAGCTGGCGAAGTACTTATTAAAAAAGAAGCCAGGTTAAATTTGTTTACTAATGTTTTGGTCTATACGGAGCATCAGGAGAAGCCACAGCAGGTGATGAATCGCCGTTTGGCTTTTTTAATATTCTGTTACCAGCTGCTACGTTGCTAAAAGACTAAACCGCGGGGATTTAACATGAAATCACAAAAGTTCACTTAAGCTGAAACGAGGGCTCGGAGAGTTGAAACGACCTCAAAAGTTCTGTGAAGCTTCATTTGTGAAGGATTTCTGAGGAATTCTGCTGATCCGGTCCCTCGGTTCTTCCCTGTGCTGAAAGCGATGACTGTGGGAGAGCTGTGCACTGATCCCACATCAGCACTCCCTAATTGGAGAAACTTGGGAAATAATAATATAGGTCTGGGAGGAGGTGATCAGCTTAGAGGCAGCCCATCCTTCACCTGCTGACCGTATCTTTCTACCTCCTCATCCCAGGTGATTAGAGAAATCCCCCGGACCCTGTCAGAAACTCCGAATCAGCACACTTATACACTGAGGTGAGTGCGTGTTTCACTTTCTGCATGCGTGTTGTTTTATGTGTGCGTTTGTTCTTATACTGCATGCGTGTGTGAGTGTATCTGCACAATGTCACAGTGGTGGTAGAGGAGAGACTTTGCTGCTAAGCATGAAGTTTCCGTACATGCTAAAGCGCTGCCAGCACTCTCATGTCTTTCTTCTGACTTGGATGATCCGTATTTGGTGCCTGAACAGCGCTGAGTCCCGGGGGTGGTGTTTGTGACAACAGCTGGTGTGTTCATGATGGCGATACTTCACTGTGTCACTCACTGTAGCTCTAGTGATGGATACCGCAGAGACTGTATGTAAAGGATGGACATGCAGACAGTGACAAGCTGAACAGTTTTAAATCTGGGAGTGCAGAGTGATGAGAGAGGGCTGGATCGAATGGGACACCTGCCTTTATTATCTGTTTTATTCTAAATGAGAACAAAATCACTTCACACTATAAACGAAAAGCTCGTTAGAAAAGTGATCCCCCCTCACCTTTACTGTCCCAGTCCATGCTGCTCCCAGTCTGCTCCTGCACTTCCTGTTTTTTTATTTAAATTTGTTAAATGTGCATTTTACAGCCTGTCACCTTATATTTACATTTTCTTCTTCATTTTGATTTTTTGCAAAGACTTTTTGTTTCTGACCTCTTGTAAAGTTTATCATGTGGAATGTGGTCGAGCTGTGAGATGATTAGGACTGGAGGAAACACACTGAGTGTGGTTTGATGTGCTTCAGTGAACGTTGATGCTATCACACTCACCCACAGTGGGACCACGCTTGTTTCAGGACCTTTCAGAAACGTGGAACATTAATCTGAGCAGTTAGAAGACAAGTAGATGGATTCTGCTTGATTGAAAACTGGTGTCATTCCAGACATTTAAAGGCCATTGCGCACCGAACACGTTGCAACAAAACAACACAAAATTTTCCAGAATTTACCAGATCGGAGATTTTGATCCAGGAGTTCAGTGGAGGACCATGGCAGGTTTCATTTTCTCCACACACACGTTTGGTGTCACTTCAGTGTTTATTCCTGCTGTTTTAGTCTTACTCTGTAACCAAAATCATCTCAAATGTTTTCAGTGTGACTAAAATGAAGTTAGCCTTATGCACATCTAATAACTCACCACAGATATCTTCCATATTTGCTGTTGTGGCTCTATAATCAGAGCTTTGAATGGTCATTAAAAGTGATCTCTCCCAGTGATATCACCAGTCTGTGGCTTCTCACGGCTGCTAACAGGTTCAGTACTCTGGTATAACATCATTTAGTGTCCACAGACCTTCTTTGTGTTTGTCTCTGATTAGAACGGCGATAGCTGCTCACTGAACCTACCAGAATGTACAAGAAGGTGTTACCAGCAGCGATAGCAACTGATTGGCCCTTTTGAGTGTGAATGCATTCACACTGATAAGGACACTCATGAGTGTGAATACACAGGATCAAACATTATTAGAGATACGTTTCCAAAATGTAGTATGGACATGTACAGTAATGGAGTACAATACTAAAGCAAAGCACTCAGTTTCTTTCCAGCTCTGATGATTCAGTGTTTTTTAGCTAAGTGGAGCGGAAAAGCACAGGTGCCTCTCCTGAAATCTGGCCTACGCAGCATCTGCTTTGGGCTGTGATGGGCGCCAGACGCTGCTTACTGTTGATTCTGTTGTGCTGGTGTAAATGAATAGAAAAGCCAGAAGCAGTCAGCTATATTGTGGCACATGTTGTCATATTGCCAGAACCGTTTGACTGATTTCACACGCGTCTCCTAAAGCAAGAAAACACAAAATGGCTTTATGAAATCAAACAGAGAGGCTATGCGGGAATGATAACAAACTGACAGGCGTGTCAACTGCACCGTGTGCACTCTGAGGATTTACAGCAGCATCTAAGTGTGATTCAGAGGTCAGAGGTCAGGTTTGGGACCAGCACCCGGGTCCTGGTTCATCTGAGGAATAGGCCTTATTTGTTTTCTGATATCAGCCCAAAGGGTCACTGTTATGTGGCTCAGATGGCAACGTGCCAACAAACGTGAATGTTAAGCTGAGATTTATTGAATCAAGCAGCACGACTTTATGTCGAGACACATCCAACAAAACAACTGGGAGACGTTGACGTGAACGAAGAGGGAAAGAGGAGCTGCTAGCACTGTCCAGAGCAGGAAATGAGCATTTTTATTTAAATTTAATGTATTATTAGCGCTTAAATAATGAGATCCACAAAAACTATAGGAGGGTGATTTTTTTAAAGTGTCTCACCATATATCTGCACATTATTAGGGTCTCGTCTTGTCTAACATGAGTCGGTGAACTGGACCTCTTGGCTGTGTTTGTAGCGTCGACACCTTTTTCATACAAATACAGACCACAGATAATACAGCCTGCTTTTCAGTGTAACTTCACAGCTCGTTCCAGAAAACTGTGCTATAGTTTTATTCTGTAAATTTCCAGTATTTTCTTTATATGGCACTTAACTGGTATCTGTGTCTATGCATTGGAGCAAGCCAACTGAGTGTGGTAGTGTTAGCTGATACGGTCGTGTCTGGATATGAAAAATAAAACAAAACCAAATTTAAAATATATAAATTAAAAAATTCATAAACCGATAGTTGACGTCACGTGGCTATGTCTGTCTTTTATATACAGTCTGTGATATATAACACATGGACACGTGGGTAAAACAGCTGTGGCTCCAGTTTCCTGTCGCCTTCAGTGCCAAACAGGAAGCAACAATGTTGACACTGTCACAGTAAACTTCCTGTTTCTTGCGGCTTTATTCAAACTTTGATGTCAAAAGAATCTATTGGTAGTTACAATAGTTCACAGATACTCTTGGTCTCTATGACGACGCCATGGACGCCATGCGTTGCAGTTTATATTGCTCCACATGTGTGAGAGCAGATATGCAGGACGCAGCAGCGATTTCTTGGGTTTATTTTTCACATAACTGGGAAACGCGGGTCTCCCCAAAGATGTAAATATTGACAAGACGTTAAGATTTAATATTCAGCCTGCATGTGTGCGCCTTTGTTTGTGCGTGAGTGTGCACATGCCCTGGAGCGCACATGTTTTTGTCTCAGTTTTGCTTTGTGACTGAGCACTTTTAATGTTTCCAGCAAGGATCTGCTTCATATTTCATCAGTTTGCACGCACTGCAGAAGCATCCTGACAGTGAATATGCATCTTTTTCTAACACGTCGGGATTACGTGCCTGACTTTAAGTGGCTCTAATAATAAAAAAAAACAACCCACAAAGGGATGCAAAGCTATTGCCTGTAGTGTTTGGTGTTGGTGAAAGCATGCTAATGATTCAGCAGTGAGATGAAATAAATAAGGGCTGGATGATGATCTGTGCAAAGACAACTCCACAAAGTAAGACAACAGATCTGTCTGGGGAAGGTGAAGGAAACAGGAGCGCACAGAGAGCGGTTTGATGTGAATTTGGCCAAAAGAAAAAGAGGAAAAACAACATTTTTCGACGAGCCGCTGGCTGACAGATTGCTTGTCTCTCTGAGGTCACTGATTACCAGATCTCGCATTAGGAAACACACTTTGAAGCACCAGTTGCAGCACCAGAGCGAAGCTGCCAACAATCTTCTGCATGACTTACAGCCTGATGCCTCAAATGGATGATTTTTTCCCCTCGCTACCCGAGGTAAACAAGCTTGGTGGATTGTTTTTTTTTTTTTCTTTTCTGACAATCCTTCATCCAAAAGCTCGTGAAAGACTAGAATATGTTGCAGGTCAATCTTCAGATCGAAACAAACGCAGATCTTTTTGAATTTAAGATGAGATTAGTAACTGTAATCAGAAATCTGGGCCTGTCTGTGGGAGTATACCCTACAGGTACAAATCAAAAGCTTTAACTGATCGAGGTGGTCGGTGCTGCTGTAATTTATTTATTAATCACCTGAACATCCTCGTCATCTCCTCATACTAGAGCTGGATCTCCTCCATTTTCATAAAATTGTAGGTGTGTGGCCAATCAGTGAAGCCACTAGATGACTCACAGTTCAGGTCATTTCATCTGAATGTTCTCCTCAGTCACCTCCATACACTACCGACGTAAGCGTGCTCCCCTCCCTGACATCACTGGGGTTGGAAACTGTACTTCCTGCTTCAGAAAGTATGCAGCAGCCAGGCGCTGCTAATTAAACTGCAAATCCACCCCAAAGTCAGGAGGAACTGCAAAAAACCCAAGAGATGCATCTCAGTGTGTTGAAAGTTTGTGACAGTACAGTTACGGCGGGATGATTTGGGTTTGTGCTGCAGAGACTGGGCCTGGGCACTGTGCAGTCGTCGAGTCAAACGATGACGTCATCAGTTTGATCCGCATAACGAGGCAATGATCTGAAGCACTGCAGCAAATCTGGAACAGGAAGAGAACCTGAGGAGAAAACGATTAAAGTGCAAAGATTCCTGTCACTTTGCTTTTTACACGATTCTATCAAAGTGCTGTCACTGAATCACTTCCTGCCAAACGAACGTGAAACTCAAACTGTTTCACAGTGTGAACGGCATCTTTGTGCAAACGCTCATTCTGCTAAATGCAGATGATGTTTCCGACGACTTCTGCCAGCAAACACCTGCTCTGCCTCAGGTAAGAGCTTCAGGACATTTACACGCAACCAAGAATCCATGAAAGCGACTCAGTTAAACTAAGATGAGACGCGAGTCCTGCAGCTGCTGGGGAAAGTGGCTGAATGCTCAGAGTAAAGAAGCAGCTTCTATATATTCAAATCAAACACTTTTAATAACTTTACTGTGCAGACAGTCACTTTTAACGGTTGTGGTTTCCAAGCCCGTGATGTTTCTTCGATAATGTAATTGGAGTAATCTTCTCTGCCTCGATAATGTTCTCCGAGTGCAACAAAAGACATGCGACTGTTTGGCGCTCGTCGTCACTTGTAAATTATGAGTTAATTGAACGCCCCCCTTTCATCAAACAGGTATTGTTGTTTCTTTGATGAAACAAGCTCAGAGTGAAATCACAGCTGAATGACAAACACTTCATTTTAATGTATCCAAGCTTCGGGAATAAGCTCCGAGGTGTTGGTTCATTCGTGCTCTCTTTAAATGAGAGTCACAGACCGAACAGAAAGGATCCATTTATTCTTCTTATGTTTAGAAATATTTAATTTGAACAGAAATTTTGT
>VOQK01018511.1:112643-129269 GCA_015052645.1 Benitochromis conjunctus
ACCCCCCCGGGCTTTTGGGGGGGGGGGGGGATAACAATAATAATAATAACAATGTACAATAAGCATGCACTCATTCTTTTTATTCATGAAGTTACTGTGTCGTCTTGTGTTGTTTTTAGTTGTGCACGGTGCCGACGCGGGACAGTTTCCGATTTCGTTGTACTCTGTGTGACTGTGCAATGACAATAAAGCGTTATCTTAGCTTGTCTCATCAAAGTCACTTTGAAGATGGCGGCAGATTGCAGGTGGTCACAGACCGTGTCACAGACCGTGTCACAGTAATTTCAGACCCACTCTGGTCTCCAGCCATAGTTTTCCTGCTGTGACCGTAGCGTCACGTTATAATAAAATAATAAAACATAATAAAACTGCAGTATATGAAGCCCTGAGAATAAGAACAGGCTCAGATTACTTGGATGATTATTTACCTGTTGGCACAAAGGGAAACAGGTAGACGTTCAAATCTAAGTAATAACATTGCTGCATCTGTTCTCAAAAATAACATAAAAAAAATGTTGGCGTGTTGCAGAAAGACCACAGGTACATATAACAACATTACACATGACTGCAAAGAAATGAGCTCTTTTAGGGTTTAGCAGAAAAAGCTGCTCTCTTCCTGTTGTAACTTTAAGTCAAGATGGCTGCTGTAAAGAAAGATTCATAGCTTTAGAGAGAGACGAGCGGTCTCACATGAGATGAGCCGTGCAAGAGTCTCCGTGAAAGGGGTTCAATCGATGTTGCTGCAGTTTGTGTTGGTCCCTGACAGAGGTCGATAAACATTATGAATTATTCACGTTCCTCTAAACTTTGCAGAAAGAAACTAAACGCCATACAACTTTAAATACATCCAGGCATTTATGACGCTTTAATGAAAATACGCGCACAAGATGCAGAGAGCAAATTAACAGAGATGTTGTGATTTTTCGCTAAACACACTGGCTGCTGTACAGATGGTAAAACTAATTAATTGCTTTGGCAGACTGTGGTAGCTCTTTATCGTCGGGTTTCTGCTTTCTCTTTTCTCTTACTTAATCTTTTCCTCTGCCCTCCCTTCCTTCACCCCCCTCTTCTTCTCGTTGTCACATAATTTATAAGCAGCACATACAGAAAATAAATTGCTGAACATTTGGAGACAAATCAGCCCTGCAGAAGATGCTGTATTCATTCAAGGCCAGCTGCCTACACTGCAAACATTTTTATAGACAATGCCCATTGCCCTACTTACTGCAGCTACAAACATGTATGTGTACATTATTCCTGATCACTTTCAAAAGCTTTTTTTCCCTCATAAATGCATTTTAAGAGAATTAAAAATGCTTGTGTAATCATCACAGGAAAGCTTAGGTCTGCTTTGTGCTTTGGCTATGATATGTTGTTGTTTTAAATGCGATTTAACACAGTGAGAAGCAAACACTGTTTGGAAAGCTTCCTGCTTTGCAGTATTTAAGTGCAGTGGGAGAGTTTGACAGCAGACATCTGAACGAAATGATCCAAATTCATATGGTTTGGATTTCTGTAGAAAACATGAAATAATGAGAAGAAAAAAAGGAGCTGAATGTCTGTTGGACGCCTAACAAGGCAAGTGTTTTAGCTATAGCTACTTTATCAGGCGATATTCTCGTCCTCAAACTGTGTGAACGCACCGCTGGAAGGTAAAAATGCACTAGGAATACCTGTTTTTGGCACAATAGTCAAAAATGATCAGCTTGGCTATTTGCTGCTAAGACAGAGGCCGGCTAACAACAAGCAGGAGAAAGCTAGGCTAGCTGATGGTGCTGATAGGTGGGTAGTCAGCACTGGTAATAAACACTGCTGCTAATGCTAAAGCTGGCTAACTTCAGTTGCAGATAACATCTAACCCCCTCTGACCAGCAGGTTGAATCACTACAGCCTTATTCACTTTTATTCACTAGGTGTTTAGAAATTAGTTAGTACTCTGTAAAAACATGCATTACTATTAAAATGTAAATTGCAAAACATACGCAGGTAACTTAAGTGAAAAATAAAATGCACAATCAAGGGAATTCCTAGCAGCAGTAGATTTCCTCCTGCGCCCTTCCTGATGTATTCATCCAGTTGCCCAGCGCAATTACTTGCACATGCAGGAGTTGTGTTCCCCCCTCAGTATTAACACCATCCTCCAGACTTGCCTTTGGCAGCAGCAGTCTGAGAGAAGCGCCGCTGAATTATTGAACAAATCAAGGTCCCAGGCCATGTATTTATATGATATTGGTAATGAGGCCGCTGGAGATTTTGCCGTCAGTTGTCGAGGCAGAAATAAGATCTTCATAAGCCCCATAAGTGTATGAGCTGAGCACAGGTGATGGCTTAACTGACCTCACCATGCTCCACTTTCATTCCCCCCAAGGACCTGCTGTTTGATCACTGCATGCTGTTTAAGTAGAGTGCATCTAAAAGTTTTACTGTGTTCATGTGTTGTTCTAACTTTTCCCATTCTTCTCATGTAAAGTGATGTATAAACGTACAGTCACAGCAAAAAGAAAGCACATGAGCTGGGAGTTCTGAGGTTTCAGATATCAGGATGTGACAACATCTAGTATAATTATGAGGTCTTAAAATAAGGTAGATACACCCTACAACACGTGACATATTACACCATGTCATTATGTATTTAACAAAGGCTCAAAAACTAACAACACTTGATGATTCGGTAAATTGGAGAACCACTTTTAGCAGCACCAACTTAAAGAAATGGTTTTGTGCCCAACACGAGTCGTGTTGCTTCAGGTCACTGGAGTTTGTGGCACTGGCTTATGCACAGCTCTGTTAAGGTCCTACCAGAGCATCTGGGTCATGGTGAAGACTGAACTTTGAACCTCAAACTTGACTCTGTCAGCATGACTTCTTCCCAAACAACGGGAACGTGTTTGAAGAAACCAAAGAGTAGGAGGGTGAGCACCATCCAAGCCCAATGTTGGTGCATCAGAAGTGCTTATAAGTGTTTTCCTCTCCGTATCCTCCACAGTCACACGTTCAACGCTTCAGCAGTGCGTGAAATCATGCAGCACACAATGCATCTTTGGCCACACCAACTCGATCTTTGCTTACAATTTGTCATACTCATCGGATTTTACTCCATGTGATGTTGTGCTGTTAATCCAGTGGTCTAGAGTTGGACAAAGACAAGTCTTTTCCTTCTTATATGAACGTTATAGTCACACGTGTTCATTATTTCGTTTCGCTAACAAAGCCGTCTTGCTTTCAGCAGCTACTCTGGCACTTTCAGCCATAATACAGACAGACTTCCCTCTTTGGTGTCTGAATTTCTTTAACTTTCCTCAAACTTTCACAAAGTGTTGCTGAAGTGTTTTTGAACTATGAGCAGCGAGTGGGAGAAGTTCTTTCCTCCACACCACAGCCTATAGCTGGAAGTAAATACCTTAGTATTGCTCTATGCTATAACTAATAACCTGTTATCGCTCTCCTCTCTCCATTATTCCCGTTGCTATAAAAACCAACCTGAATCAAACCTCTCCAGCTGCTGACAAAATGTGACAATAAGCCCGTCCTCCACCTCTGACTGCTGCTAGCATTAAGAGAATCCGCAGTCTGTGGTGGAATATCTCCTCTGATGTATTTTATATCCTTGTCACAGAGTGCAGATTTGCTTCAGTTCGCCTGTTTGCGTAGGTCTTGTCATGTAAACTTCACATTTCTCTAAGATTATTCAGCTTGACCTCGTTGGTGGCATCTATTCTACGAGCGAGCTTCCAAACCCGCCTATGTGGAAATGATCAAAGTTATGATTGATCTGCAAGATGCATTTCTTTCAAACCTTACTGATCTTCGGTCACTGCGTGTGTGATCAGTGTTCAAGGTGAGAAAATCACCTCCGATAGACGATGTTGCACATAAACACGGAGACCTCAGAAGAGATTAAAATGAGAGCTGAAAGAACAGGAAAAAAAACGTGTTGTTGGCAAATGAAGACAGCCAGCAATCGATTGAAGAGTGACACGAAAGAACACCTGTGAAAATCAATGTGTGCTTTTAGCACGCTCTCTTTACATATGTATGAAAAGACCGAAGCACGGATCAGCTTTGATCCTGCTGCCACATTCACACATTAAATAAATGAAAGAATCACCATTTCTGTTTGACTGATCAATAATAATTCATCTCATTTCTTGCAATCTGTCCTTACAAACTTTCTCTTTTTTCGGTCTCCAGTTTCATACCGTGCGCTCTAACCGCCGTTTCATTTAAGTAGAAAATGGCTGTGTAAATATGGTTTTCCTAACTTTAGGAGTGCTACAGTTCAAACACTTATTACCCGTCTTGGCTGTCTCTTAAGCTCATATATCTGCCCTCCGCTAGTCTCTCTGTGATCTATTAAAGCTCCTGCTCTTGCTGCGGATCACAAACTCATACAGAGCTGCCGAGTGACGGTGAGGCGAGCCTCCGCGATGCTTTAAGTTCCACCTTAGAAACAGAGTTAGAGAAACAGTAGCTATTTATAGTTACACAGTCAGCATCTCTCCAGTACAGCTGAGTGGTTGAACGTGACATGACTTCCCCACTTTTGCCTTGTTGTCTGTTAAACACTGTTTCATTTTTCCTGTAGCTTCATCTTCGGTTCACCGAGCACATCCCACCTCTCTAACTCATCCTCTCATTTACACTGTGGTTAAATATGTTAGCTAGCAGAGTTTGTATTTGGGCTCCACACTGAGAGAACCACAGCGACTGATCTCTCACAGATACTTAGCACTTAAGGAAACATCTGCAGATTTCTTTCACAGCGAGCAAGAGCGATGGCTTCGGCTACATTTTAAGGCCTTTAGAGAGTTTTTTCTATTTATTTCAGACCAAACTTAAATTCTAATAAAAAAATTATAATCCAGATTGTGGCAGTGGAACAGGAAATATGACTGACCCTACTGGCACCCTTCTCATTTAATCAAGTGCTTCCCTAAAGTGCACTTTTAATGTACTTATCTGTACTTATCTATACAGTATAAAGCTGCTCTGTTGTACGCTCTATATTTCCTCTACGTATAAATCCAGTAATATTCTGTACAAATACAAACAGACAGAAGGAGCCAGCACTGTATAGGTGGTTAAAATCATCTTCAGCTACAGATTACTGGCTCAGTAATGATGTTGTAATATGATATGATAATGATTAACGTTTTCAATCGTTTCCAGTTGTTCATCCACACTGAAAACGCTGACGTTCCTGTACGGCGCATGCGTGAAACCTGCGTCATTTCCGTCTGCCGTTTATTTACTTTCCGGCTCTTTGAAACGTCGCAGAATAAGAAGAAAAGCTCTCTGCAGCACATACAAACTATGTTAGTCTTTAACAGGGCTGTCAAAATTGAGAGCAAACAAAACAACTGCTGTCCAATACCATTCGCCATTTTAGTTGAATTGGTCACATGACTGCATCATATGGCTAAAATGCTTCAGCGTTTTCGAAAGCGTCCATTGTCGCAGTCCACACTGCGATGCGAAAACGGCGTTTTCAAATGTGTCCACTTTGGAGAAAAAAAAAAGTGGGCACGTCTCTTTTTTTTTTCCTTTTCCAGAATTCTGAGAAAAAAGTCAGAACTTTCTGCCTGCAGACTCTGCTGGCAGCCAGCCACGCCAGAACGGACTGAGCCCAGAGGCCTGAGGGCCCCCCACCCCCCGGAAGGGGCCCAACCGAGCCACAGGCACCAGGCCCCGCCAAGCAGCCACCAGGAGTGAGCTGGTACATACTTGAGCACCCAGCCCCGGACACCCAGACCCACCAACGGCACTCGCCCAACGTGGAGACAAACAGAAATGAACACTGTACACACACTCACACTCCTTCAAACATACTCTATACCCCAGGTCCAGGTACCCTTGCCCCCAGAGAGGGAATCTGACCCTAGACCCAGGAGATGTTACCATTTTCCTCGGGGTGGAGACAAGCAGACTCTCCCCGGTCCTGCAGCAGCAGGGAGACCCAGCATCCAGACCCCGACCAGACGGCCTCCTCCCAGCTCCCAGCCCCCCGCCCCTGACAGCGAACAGAGGGTGTGAAGACCCCATACCTCTGTCCGCCCGCTCATATGTAGTGTTGCTGCGTGCTGGTCTAAAGTGCATTTAAAACACAGGAGGGCATGGTGCTTCCTGCCAGAGGGCAGCAGGTGTCAGCACGGCCCCTCCCGAGAACCCTCAATGTCTACATGTAATTAAAATTGAGAGGTGGGCACCGGCGCCAGAGGTGAGGTTGAATACACAGACCCTCCTCTGGACCCATGTGTTATGAGAGTGTGAGTAATGTGGATGCCTAGGATGTGGCACAGGTGGACAGAGGAGGAGGTGGGACTTTCCTCCTTATAAAGCCTTTAGCATCACTTTGTTTTTATGTGTTATTTGAATGTATTCTTTTTTCACGTACTCATTTCAAACCCTTACAGCTGGCTATCAAACTTTGATCATAGTTTCCATCATTACAGCATTTCCTGATAGAGAGCTGCTATAGTTTTTTTTCCTTGCACGTGTCACAGTTTCCTCTAACTCAAAGTCCACAATCACTAGTTTAGCAATTAACTCCTCAGCCCCTCGCCGCCACCTACGGGTGAAGTAGTCTTGTCTTTGATATACATCAGATGCTTCCCCTCTCATTATATTCTGTCATGATTGGCAGCTGTACTTGAGGAGGTTGTCATACTGTATATTTCTTAATTAGTGCAGATTCTGAGCTGAGTCTCTGTTATGGCTCCAAGCAGAGCTGCTAGGAGAGCTGTGAAATAGCTCCCGAGCTTTTTATGAGCATGAATAAAAAGGAGCTGCTGTATATAATAACACACGCCGATCGAAAATAAGCTCATGCACCAGTGATTAACTCTGTGACGGACAGTTCACAAGAGGACGGGCTGTGTAGACGCAACTGGGAATGACAACAAGGAAGTGAAATCTTCAAAAGTCTTCAGGTGTTGTACGAGTGAGTGACAGGACGGTCTGGGAATACAGTGAATGTGTTTGCGTGACATTTTGTTTTGGGTCTGGATCTGTGCCGATGCGCAACGCAGCCACGGTGGGATTCAGGGGTCATGCAGACAATACGGACACGCCGGGGAAACGCATAATAAAGCACCAGTGAACTCAATCAAGCCAAGAAAAAGAAAGAAGTGAAAGAAAGAAGGGAAATGCAAGTCCAGAGAGCCACTCAAAGAAGTAACCTTTTAAATAATGCAGGGTTTAAACTTAAAGAACGGGCAGCTGTGGGAACAGTCAGCACATGGGACAGGAAGACGGCGAGGAAACGTAATAAACAACGATCGTAACGCAGACCAACATATTTGTTCTGAGGCTTCCTGTGAGTAGCCGTGCCAACTTTTTTGACATTTTTAGGTTGTTATAACATGAAAAACTAAGAAATATACTTTGTTCTGTTGTCTGCAGACTTACTATTTTGGTGCACCTACCACTGGGGAACAAATATCTAGCTGTTACCTTTGCTCCGCTATACGCTCCTCTGCCTCACTGAAAGAGATCCAATTCTGATATTGTTTTCGCTGTGCATCGAGCATTGTGTTCACACTCAACACACACACGGACAGCACACTCTCTGCTGTCTGTGTGTTAGATCTTGTACTTACGCACACACACACACACAGCTTACAGTGGAGCTGGGTCACTGCCAGCGCTGACGCCATGCTCAGTCTGCATCTGCCAAACAGAGCAACTCATAGAAGTGTCAGACATTCAGTAACAACAATCCCAACTACACTGATCAAACAGCAGATACAGGCCTTACACAAACACACACACACAGACACACACTGCTTATCAGCAGCCAGCAGCACAGGTCTGTACTCTATGTTGAGTTCATTTCAATAGATGGCAAATTCAATGGCACTTCTTTTCGCTCCCGTCAGAGTCAGTTCAGTTTGGACTCACTTCAGTTCACCTTCATGTAATTTAATGCAGTCAGTGTAATTGTCTGCTTTTAAGAAATGAGTTGCAAAATGCGTTTTTGTGATTGTGACAAGCACAGCAGTCTGAGTTTGATCAGAGAGACGATCTCCTCGTCTGCTCAGAGCAGCTCCTTGAACTCTTAACACAGAGCTGATGTGGAATTCATGTTAATGATGCGTAAAAGCGGCAATGCTCAAAATCACGTTCACATTAGCATATAAATGATGTCCATCCTGTCATATTTTATAGGACGATTTAACATTAACGCGTGCTATAAAAGCTTCAGATCGTTTTATTCCCTTGTTTCAGGCGGCGAGAGACAGAGGACATGTTTTTGCAGTAACATGTGTCTGTTATGTATGAAGCAGTCCTACCTCTTACATCGGTGATTCTGTGGTCCTCGATTTTCAGTACAAAAGCAGTTTCTTTATGTCATGAGGTGAAATGAACCAAAATACATTAAACTTTGGCGTTAGAGCAGCCAAACCTTGACCACTCAGGGTGGTCTTATAGGAGGGCTGTCGTGATGGAGTACGACTGCTGACGTCAGGATCGTTCTCGGCTGTGGGCGGCCACGAGGACCGCTGGAGTTTCCGTGGATGAGTACAGTTGTGTTCAGAAGTTTCCAGACACTCATCGTGATTTCTCTGAACAGTTCATTTTCCAGGGTGGGATGGTTGAACTTGCTTTAATGACTTTGAAATACAAGAATTGGGTTCAATATTTAGTTAGATATTTATGGGGATTAAAGATTCAAAAAGATCAGCTTAAGCGAGACAAAAACCTCCATTTGTTGGGTTAGTTTCTGATATTGACGCACGCCTTAGATGTCTCCTGAATTAAAAAGTGAACTACCGGTCGTAATAACGGCTCGCGAAGTCTGCCGATGTTGCTTTTTCTGGAAGGAAGTGGGTCTGAACGCAGCATCTGACTCACGAGAGAGAGTCTCAATATGAATGAAATTTTGGGAGTGAAGTATGGAGTGTTCTTTTTAAATGTAATTACAGCGTACTAATCAGGCGTCTGCTTTTACTTACATCGTCATTCTGGTCGAATAGGGTGAAAAATGTGGGTCCTCACCATCAATAGATGAACCAATGAGAAGCAGCAGCTGCCTCTCTAAGCCATTCAATAAGCCGTTTGTAGAACAAGGATTTCCATTTGCATTTGGGAGCCAGAAAAGAGAAGATCCTGAGATTGTGGATTACTCCCCTGGCTTTGCTTTTGAAAGGAAGAATTAAGACGAGGAGTTTTGGGAGCTTTATAGGGCAAATGGAATTCAAAGAACTGTGTGTGTGTGTGTGTGTGTGTGTGTGTGAGTTTGTGTGTAAGCAAGTTTGCAAATGCTGTGTGTGTCAGTCTGAGTGTGAAAATGTTCCTGATAAATGGATGTGCATGTGAGACCAGACACAAAAAAGTTATCGCAGTCATCGTTTCCAAGAAATACTTGTTGCTTTGTACATCTCCATAACTTAGCAATTATATGGTCCAGTGTGCAAAATGCTGGTTATTTCTTATCTTCATATTCATTTTCTTTATTTAGACACATCCCTTATAATTATTTTATTGCAAGCAGCGTCTTATTAAATTGATTTTGTACAATAAAAATTGTGAGTGTTGGAAATCTAAATATGGTTAAATCGTGTTATAAAGTAATAACTGAATATAAAAAAAGAAGAAAAATGAAATGTATGTGTTTTTACAAAGAAGTACTAAATGAAAAAGACGTTCACGCCACCATGAAACAAGGTGTGTGTGACTCACGGCACAAGGTAGAGACAGAAAACACAAACAAACTCATTAAAAGCACAAAATAACATAAAACAAAGTGGAAATTGGAGTCGTTTTTCTGTCTAGCTGAGCCAAAGCAATTATTTTTTTTATGTTTTGGACTCCTTCATGGTCTTCAGCTGTCAGTAGCCAGTTGGATGTTTTGAAAGTCATTTATTGTTATGAGGAGCAACTAACAACCAAGCAGGCATTGATGAGAGTGTTTTTGTTTCTCAGAGAATCAGCCGTAGCACTCATGTGACATATAACGGCATCTGTGAGGCGTCCAACTGAACCACTAAACTATAAACCTGTAAATGAAATGAGTGACGGCCTCAGGTTAAAGAGGTTAATGACTGAAGGAAGGAAAGCTGCACACAGTGGTGGGGAGTGACGGTAGACCCTGAATTATTGATGTTTTCTTTCTCTGTGCTGACATTTCTCAATAGGAATGACTAATTACACGTCCTGATCCACAAACAAACAAACTTTCACACAGCAGGATGGCAGGAACCGTATGCTCGTTAAGTGGAAACGTATTGACCCTGTTTCAGAGTCCGGCTTCCACTGAGCCGCTGAGACTCACGTCTTTTCAGTTTGCCGCCGTTCTGGGTCTTTCTTTATTTGTGCACGCTTTTTTATTAGCACTCATGTGGTGTGTGGGAGTGATGCAGGAGGACGACACTGGGCTGAGTAAGGCTGGGCGACTGGGCAAATATATCGACTATCGCACGTTTTTACAAGGACGGTTTATTTACTTATATGAGTAAATAAATAAATAATAAATAAATAATAGCGCTGTTTTAATGGCACCCACCTTTAGCTGCGAGCAAAAGCAGCAGCGATTCAGTTACTCAAACTCATAATAGAAGGAAAGAATGGCAGTAGCCTATGTTCAGGAAAAACACAAACATTTTATTTAAATAAAATACGGGCCCCGTGTTCAGGTGTGTACGGGCTCCACGTTCAGGTGTGTACGGGCTCCACGTTCAGGTGTGTACGGGCTCCACGTTCAGGTGTGTACGGGCTCCACGTTCAGGTGTGTACGGGCCCCGTGTTCAGGTGTGTACGGGCTCCACCTTCAGGTGTGTACGGGCCCCGTGTTCAGGTGTGTACGGGCTCTGTGAACTTCAAACCCATAAAACTTTAGCTCCTGTGTTTTGTATTTGTGGCTGCAGAGTTTGCTTGAAAATTACATTTTAATAATTGATTTCCTTCTTATACTGTGCTGCCAGTATCAAAGTTAAACAACTTTCACTGTTCACCATGTAACAGCTCAGGTTCAAACGCAGCCCTGGTCTCCCTTTGACATTCTGCATTTCCCACACCTGGACTGTTTGCTGTGAGAGGGAAAAAATTAATGTAGCTCAAAGAAATTAGAACAATAAATGTTTCTCCTGCTGTTTAACAACCGTTTCCTGTTGGCACTAGTCTGGCGGTGCGCGGCTCTGCTGTGGAACATTGTGTTTTGTAATGAGGAAATTTGTGGAAAATCTAGCCAAGGGCAAAATGCTCAGGAAGAAAAATGACAGTCAAGCTAACGGCAGATTCCTCACGCGCCTGTGTGCATCTTCTTGCCCTTGCTGTTGAAGCTTTCAGTGTCTAGTTGCATTTTCTCCACAAAATCACAGAAACCTTTCAAATGCCTTCAGCTTTCAGCTTTGAATGTAACAAGACAGCAGCGAGATAAATGGATTTCTGCGGTCAAGTCAGATTCCAATTTTGTGCTTTTTCTACATGTTCCTGCCTGTCTTTCCAACCCCCCCCCCGTTTAGACGAACCGTGACAATTGTTAGTGTCACTTTCCTTTATGCAAAGGTTCCTCAAAGTCACAATATTCTGGTAGTTTCAGACGGCTGCTGTTTGTTTAGTCTGGCAGGAGCTTTCAGATTGAGAGGTTCCACCGGTCACTTTGTAAGTGCTTTCTTTATTGGTTGCCCTTGGCTGGAACACACTTGGTATGCATGTTGCACATGATTAAAAGCCTTTTCTCATGCTCATGACCTAAGCTGTGCTGAAGAATTGTGACCCTTATTTATCAAGCCAAGATGAATAAGAAAAGCTGAGTAAAACGTGAAATACAAAACCAGCCCCAACGATAAACCAGCTGGCTGGAATAGTGCAGATTCCCCCGTCCTCATTCCGACCCTTCGAGGTGGGGACTCCACAGGCCTTTAATGGTGTTTTTGTAGCATCAGGATCCAAAACATTAGCAGCTGATTATTTAGCTCCACAAACACACTTGGTGAAAATCTAATTTACCCTTAAACCTAATAATTTACCAGCAGGAAAACCAAGCTTCGTTCACATCGCTGTGCAGGAACTTTGTCTGACTCGTCTTTGCAGAATTCCTTTAATTTAAGACACACTGGAGAGTTTTTGAGCATGAACTGCTTAAAGTCATGCAAAAGTAGCTCAAATGGATTTTAGTTCAGACGTCTACATCTTGGGGGTCATTAAGATGTTTTTTGACAAATGCGAGACGAGCCTTTGTGTTCTTTATGGTCTGCATGTTTGACCGGTCTCTTTCTTATTGTTGAATCATGAACTCTGACCTTAACTGACCCAAGTGAGGCCTGCAGTTCTTTAGATGTTGTCCTGGGTTCTTTTGTGATCTCCTGGATGAGTTGAGCCTCTTCTCGGGAGGTTGACCTCAGTTTTAAGTTTTCTCCATGTGTGGATATCGATCTCACCGTGGTTCACTGGAGTCCCACAGCCTTGGGACTCCAGTGAACCACATTAACCTCCAATGTCTTTGTAGCCCTTCCAGACTGATAGATGTCAATGACATCTTTGTTACTCATCTGTTCTTGGGTCTCTTTAGATGGTGGGTAGATCTTTTAGCCTACTTCACCTTCTCTTGATTAGCAGTTCTGCGAGTAAGTCTGGTTGTGGCTCGCAAAAGTGAACTCAGCTCTCCAAATAATGTGTTTAATCACAGTTGATTCATGACCCGGATGAATCGCTGCGGGCAGTTACTTATCAACACTGCTTTTGTTTCCCTTAATAAATGAAATCATAATTAAAACTATATTTTGTTTTTCCCCAGGTTATCTTTGTCTAATATTAAGATTTGTTGGATAATCTCAAAAATGTAACTGAGGAAAAAAAAATATGCAAAAACTTTTGAAATCAAGGAGGCAAGTACGTTTTCACAACACTGTCAAAGTTGCATTTACATAAAAGTCAGGATCCCAAAGAAAATGGCCTGGAGCGTCGCACTTCCTCTTCGGGGTTGTGTTGCATCCTGCTGCCATCGCTGGTAAATGATGTACATGAAGGAAAAGGACAGCTTAGTGAGATTGTCCGTTCTTGCTTTGATGCTTTGCACATTTTCAGATTTGCGGCACATCCCTGTCAAAAACTGGCTGTTCACTTGTTGCCTAGTATACCCCACCCCCTGCCCCTCTAATAGGTGCAGTTATAATAATGTAGTTGTTATTCACTTCATGCCAGTGGTTTTAATGTTGTTGTTTTTTATTCAGTAACCATCTTTTTTCTGTGTCTGAGCTGATGGTAGTTTTCCTGCAGTGTCACAATGATCACATGTTGATTGAAGAGTGCATACACTATACTCCTTTTATAATATGTATATTTGTATATTAATAATAGAACAAATGATATAAAATAAAAGTGACAGTGACAATCACAAAGAGTCTCTGTTAGCGCTTAGCCGCCTTCCACCAACAGCAGTTAGATAAACTGAATACCTGGGAATAAAAAGTGGAACATTTATTTCTCCTTTAAATAGCCAGACATTAATCTCGGGGATTATTGGAGAATAAACCAAAGATAATGAACTTTTACTGTGTGGACAAACACAAGATGTCAAATGAATGATAATGTTATTTGTTTCATGTATAAAAGCCGCTCGGGGTTTGGTAACATGCTAGTCAGAATAATGTGTCGCACTTTATTTAGCAATTCACTAATGAGGCATAACAGGCCATCCTTTAGTCTAATCTGATACAAACATGTTCTCTATTAGCTGTAAACACGCACAGTCATACCCTAATTACACACCTTGCTCATAAATGATGGTGTAATCATGGTCTCAAGCAAGACTTATCGAACTTTATAATAGCGAGAAAAGACATCAGAGAAATATATACTTATTGGACTTTTATTGACATAATGTAACTATATTAATTTGGAACTTGTAGATTCTTGTAACTCACATCAGACTGAGCTTACCTGATATCACCTGGGCAAGCTTCCAGGTCACTGAGTTTTTCTGATAAACCTGCTACACAGGAGATAACAATGTTGTTGCGTTTGTCTTTCTGATCCTCCCTAGTTGTTGTCTTTCCCAGCTCCTTAGACTACGATGACCTGGATGACTGAGAACCTTCACAGACATGTTCCTTACAGCTACTATTACAATAAGTTCATTTAATTGGCAATAACCAAAAAATGTTATTAATGGCATGGGGGAAAGATACAAGCTTTGGAACATTGCACAACAAGTTTTAAAGTAAACTTCTTTTGTGCCTGAGCTGCAAATTACACTCTTGGGGAAGACTAATTAGTGTCTAGTGGAAGAAATAAGCATTCGGAGTCCTGGTGGATTTCCTAGAGTAGTTTTTGGGTGATATTAGGCTAATGTGGTTGGACAGTGTCATAAGCTGTACAGGGGTAGAGTCTCAAATCCACAGGACTCCAAACAACATGCAGGCTACGAGGGACAGGATCTCATGACCTGATGAGGTTTGACTTCAGATTAGTACATGTTTTATCTAATGAGACACAAATAATCTTGTAACAAGTCAAAACTACTGCAGGCTATTTTACAGCTTTGTTTTGGCTCAGTGTGTCTACTAACTGCTAAGTCTAGTAACTCCCAATAGGTGAACAATGAGACGAGGGAATTAATCCAACACTGCTGTAATCCCACTCTTAGAGAGGGACCACAGATTCAACCCTTTTGGAAACCAGTTTCTCAAAGCTGGATCGTCAGCTTGTTTCCTAAAGTGCCAAGCAGTGGTGTTTCATGCCAAACACTGCTAACAGATCGATACAGCTGTTGAAACACAATAAGGAGTTTTGATGGTGTGAATGTGCTGCTTGGTGATGACATTTCCTTCATACAGTTTTTCTTGTGTTGCTAGGTATTTCACCTTAAACTGGCAGTTTATGCTGCTGTATTTTGTCTGTTTTCACAGTTTGGGCGACTTTTATTTCATAGCCATTATCTCATCCTCTGCGCTTCTCTCAGAGGCCCCAGAATGCAATCTGTCATCCAGCAGTGACAGTCACACCCCACAAAGACGGTCTCTTCGTTTCTGACTCAGTGAACCAACGGCAGCGGTGCCAAGCGACGCTAAACACTGCACCATTTTTCATGCCTCTTCCTGTCCCATTCTCCTCCGTCAGAGTGTTAGCTCATCAGAGCAGGCCCGTCTGCTGCCTGCCAAACCCATCATCTACATCGCCGCACTCCAGCAGAAACACAATCACTGCTTTCTATGGAAACCAAAGGCCAGCGTATAATAGGAGCAATATGTTTCCCTGCTGTCTCGATGGGGGGACTGGCAAGACGAGGGTGGTGTGTGAGAACGAGAAATTCAGTGAATGTAGCAGGACGAGGTGGACTGATGTTGTGCTTTCAACTGTGATCTCCTTTTGAATGCAGAAATAGTTGGACCTCCAAAATGTTAATTTAAGGGGCACCTACTTTGTTTTTCCTTATTATCTTTTTATATATAGTGTACAGAGTTTGTACAGTTTTGAAAGTCAATATTTGGTGTCCCCGCCTTTATTCCTCAGCATCTCTAACCTTCTTTAGGCGGCTTTCTTTCCTCAGGAGTAGTTCTCCAGGATTCTCGAAGGACATCTCAAGCTCTTCTCTGGATGTTTGTTTCCTTTTGTTCTCTGTCAAAATGATCCCACACTTTTTCAATAATGTCAGTGTCGGCTCTGGTGAGGCCAATCTACGATTCATAGAAATCTCTGGCGTTTCCATAGATTCAGCTAAAGAAAGGAGAGCAAATAACGACAGGCTGGTAGAAAAAAGGGCCTAAAAACACTAGTAGACAACGCTGGTTCATCCCTCAAGGTAGACTCGTGACTTATAGGTCAGTGTTGAGTGGTTTAACAAACAGTAGAATATTCATCTGAAAATGGTTAGGTCCAAGACGAGGACAGAAAAAAAGAGTTAAAAATGTAAAATAAATAAACCATGATGCAACAGGAATTCCTCACGTTGTCTTGAGCGATCCCTGTTGCGTAATAAATTACAGGAATGCAAAACAGCAGGAAAGGAGGGCTGGCTCAAGACTTGTGGACATTACTGTATGTAGAAGTAATCCCTGTAAGCCAGGCAGCCAGCAGCAAAATGCTTGTCTTTGTCAAGCCAAACTGTGATTTATGCTTGTGTCTTCTCTTCATAACAAATCCTGGCAAGTAAGGTGGTCAGTACTAACCTAGGCTCGAGTGCAAAGAAGAAAAGTGGCCCAGACAGAATGTGATGGTGTCCTCAAGTGGACTTTTGTAGGTTTTTGTTGATCTCCATGTTGGAAACTGAAGTCAAACTGGTTAAACTGGTATCCCTGTGACTCCGTGTGTCTGCTTTTTTTCGTCGGTAGGTTTGTTTTTTTTAGAACTTTAACACTGGCAAGTGAAGCAGGCGTTGCCACAAGCACCTGATTCTGTCAGCATCAGCCAGGTGAGTGGCATCCAATCAGAAAAACGCGTGTCTTTAACAGGGAGATCGAGAACTCGTTGTTTCAGTGGATGAACTCAGGCTCTGCATGTAGGCACAGTTTACGATAAATAAGAATGATTTTTAATTATTAATCACGTGAAGCGACTAGAAGCGAGTAAACGAATAAAAATGAGCATAAAAGGTGAAATTGGACAAGTTTCACCGATGCAATCAAAGCAGACGTTGTACTTTTTTTGCTGGTAGAGAGATGTTAACTCAATATTTTATATAGTAAA